>DWQW01008245.1:0-14162 GCA_018249695.1 Heliconius erato demophoon
GCTACCCAAGAGAGTTCACCATCGGTCATTGGATATCCCACTGGAGAAGCTTCTGACTGAAGCAATGCAGTGATAGGAGAAATCCATCCACTCTCCAAGCCGTAAACCAGCATTGTACAATTGGCTTTAAATTAAAATATATTACTTAGATAGATTAGAATTAGACTTAGAATATTTTTTTTTTATTGCACAAAATTTAATACATAAAAAAAATGTACAACATGCGGGCTTAACGCTAAAAAGCATTTTCTACCAGCCAACCTAATTCATGTGGGAGAATAAAGTGTGTAGGTGCAAATAAAAAATAATAATAACAAAATATTAATATTCAATTTTCTTAAGTATATGTAATAAATACACAATAATATATTATATAATTATATACATGCTAATATAATATTAAATATAAACTACATAATTATATACAACATACTATTATATACATACAAATAAATAATAATAAAAGAGTAGATAGAAAGACAAATATAGAATTATGAGTTTATATAATATTCTACTATATAAGTAGCTTTTTGTTGTGTGATTTAAATTAATCACATTAGATAATTTTCGACTTCCTAGGACAAAGTAAAACATTAGATTGTTACACCACAGAAAAAGAGCATATAGCGATATCAGTTAGACTCCCAGGAACGCACGCACGCAACGCAATGAAGCACTGTCTAGAGTCGTAACACAGAACATGAGAACTAATTAACAAATTTCTGAAAAACGAAAGAGGCTTCGTAAGAAGGCAGATTTTGGCAATAAACACCGGGATTAATGATAAGATGACAGTCCCTATAGACTAAAAATATTAGGTTTCAAAATTTTAAAGAACATTTATATTGTAACCAACTGTGTCAAAAAGGAGAGTGAAAAGAATTAAAATAAGGATTTTTACATGAGGCTATCGTTTAATTTGTCATAATTATGATATTTTTTGTTACCATAAACACAAGAATATCAAATGATAGCAAGAAAAAAGACCATAACAAAAAATATAATATTATAAAAGAAACTAAGGCCAGTGGTGGCGCAGTGGCACGAGGTGTGACTGTAAAACCGACTGGTTGTGGGTTCGATCCCCACTCGAGAAGATGAAATATTTACTTAATTTATATTTCCATTTCTTCGCTCTGGTGTCGAGGTTAAGCGCGGCGTTGAGTTCTGCCAAGTTCTGCCATGTCCAAGTTTATTACTAATTAGACTACTTACTTTTAAATACTCAACACGCAATGCCTCCAGAAATCGGCAGAAAGTGGGGAACGGAGTGTCTTAACACTAGGTTCCCTCTGCCTACCCTGCTGTGTGTGGGATACAGCGTGAAGCTGATTAATTATAAAAGAAACTGCTTAAAAATAATGATTTGAAAGTACATTCATACAATATTTTGTAATCTTCTTAACATTTGAAATCGCATACGAAATTTATACATTTATATTATTATCATGCTTCTTTTTTCCTTTTTAGTTATGTTTAGCATTTATTTTATAGTACAGACTATCTAGTCTTAAACTGAATATGGATAATTACAATAACACGCAGTCTGTCATTTGTCACTTAGTTAAAGTCACAGCAACAAATTGCATCAGCAAAAAAATATATAACAAATCTATTCATGTAGTAAGATTGTAACTCATTGCTGTCAGTTAAGGGGAATATATAGGAAAAAATCTTATACTAGACGTTATTAATATAAAAAAGAGTAAAATCCAAAACATACATTTTTAAAATTTTTGTCTGTTTTTCTGTGCTTTTGTTCTAGCTTATCTCAAAAAATGCACAATCTATTTAAATGCAGTTTTCTATTTTGGCAAACTTTTGTATTTTCGCAAACTACTAAACTAAACGAATTCAGGTGATAAAATTAATAATTGTGAGTACAAACGGGCGAAGCTGCAAGTAGTAATAAATAAATAATACAATTATGTCGTCAAAAAAGAGGCCAGTCGTTGCGGAGGAGAAAATATGTGTTTTAAATTAAGTTTTATAGAATATATGATGTATAATAGAGTTTTATGGCATGAACTAGCTGTTACCACCAGTCGTCCACAAAGCTTAATGCAAAAAATTAAAATGAAAATAACAAAAATTTGACAAGTGACACATTCTAAGTGTCTGTATTAGCTCTAAAGTAAGAGTGGACTACATAAAAAAAATACGTGATGTAATATAGCCTCGACAATTGAATAAATATATACATATAGATGCGTACCCAACAACGCAAAAATCCATTGTAGATAGGTGTGTCCGTTTTTCTTAGCAGCATCTCTTTGAAACATTTCTTTCTAAAAATAATTTTAAACGCGTCTACCAACTACAGATTTAATATATTTTACTGGTATATTATCGTATGTGCCATTATTTAATGAACTATTCAATATCTCAGTCAAACACCGTTTAAATGATATAATTTTTTTCTTATCTGTATACAGATAATAATTATTGTATGTTTATTTTGTATATTTTACCATATTATATAATGTTAGTAGTCACAATTCACTGGTTTTGGCTCACCTTGCCCAGGCTTCCCTGGCTTACCCTGTTCTCTCCCTTGGTCCCATGATGTATTAAGTTAGCGAGCCAGTCAGCCTAAAAAAAAGTTTTTCGTCGAGTTGGAGATTTTCAAGTACATTCTATTTAACCGAATTATGTTTTCAAAGGAAGAGGTTCTATTCTAGTTAACTATTTTTTTATGTTTTTTCATCGCTTGTAGACCAATTTCAAAAATTTTAACATAAACTAAATTGTAAAATAATATATTTTAATTGCTTCAAAGTAAAGAAAATTCGGCGGAACATGGAGAATGGTCTTAACGCTAGGTTCTCTCTGCTTACCCTGCTGTGCGCAGAAAATAGAACAGCGTAAAGCTATAAAAATCTCTGATATTTGCAAGAAAGCAAGAAAGGACGGAATGCAAGATCAGCGGAAATAGATATTAGAACAAATTTATGCAGGTATACCTGTATAGGCATGGTATACCTGGGAAATATGTTTAGTAGAGATGGAAGATACGAAATAGATGTGACAAGGCGTATTATTGCTGGTAACAGAGTTAACAGTGATTTAGCTGCATTAATGAGACGGCAAACGTTAGCACAACTGCATATTTGCAAATGCAGTGTTGGTACCGACGTAGTTATTCGGCAGCAAAACGAGAGTATTACAGAAGAAGAATAAAAGAATGATGATGCCGTAGAGATGCGAGCTCTTCGTAGGGTATGCGTAGTTAGCTTATCTGATCTAATTTGCAATTAAGAGAATCACAGAATGGCAGGTACTAGCGAGAATGTCACGATGAGAATGAAGAAGAACGTGCTCAGCTGATTTGGGTACTTCGAACCAATGAGTGATGAAAGAATTGCGAAAAAGATTTATGATGGAAAAGTAGGTGGTAAGGGAGATAGCGGAGGCTTCGGTTGATCTTCGAAAATACAGTATCAAAGATACTGGAGGAAGGTCACGTAAAAGTATAAGGACCTCTGGAGGGCATGTATGAAGAAGTCGGTGACAGTGGACGAGGCGAAAGAGGTATATAGAGAAAGTATAATAACAATTTTACAATTATAAATTAGATATTAATTGTAATACTACTATAATATACTATGATAAATACACGAATATTATTTATTCAAACAGAACAACAGATAATCTGTTGTACGTAGCAAAAGTATATCTTTTAAATCTAAAAAATATTTGTATCTTGTTACGCCAAAACAGTACATATAACATCTTACGTGCGTGAATAAGTACAGACACACAACAGATTTCATTTTTATTTTAGGTAAGTACTGTGGCTACACTGTACATACATGTGCTTGTATTTTATGTACATTTATTGTCGTCTAACGCATTATACAAACTATTCAGATCAGATCACTATCTAATTTACCTTTATATTTCTATAATAATTATATTGAGGCCGATCGTGGCGCAGAATCACGAAGTGTGACTGTAAACGCGACTGGTTGTGGATTCGATCCCCACTCGAGGAAATAAAATATTGAATTAAATTTATATTTCCATTTCTTCGCTCTGGTGTTAAGGCAAAGCTGCCTCCAGAATTCGGCGGAAAGTGGGGAACGGAGTGTCTTAACACTAGGTTCCCTCTGCCTACCCTGCTGTGTGCGGGATTCAGCGTGAAGCTGATGTGAATTAGTATTAATTTAATATAGTTAGTCAGGTAATGAGGTATAATCAGATGATATATAAATCAAGCATACTCGTGTAAATTTTTGCGGCGTACCTTCTCACGTGTTAACAAATAGTTACATTTATTCTATTCTAGTCTTAAGCCATTCTTAGATATCTTTAATTAATATTTGTTATGTTGATGATGAAATTCTTATCAGTGGTAATGAAATGTACTTGTAATAACGAAAAAAATTGTCAATTCTAAAAAAGTATATCTATATAAATTAATCATCTTATAATTGGCAAACACATTTTTATAGAAAATAAATTATTGTAATATAAAAAATTATTGATTTGAATTTCGACAAAACAACCTGTATATTTTTATTAAGAAACTTTATTATTTATCAAGATTCAACATGTCAGTAGAATGCAATAAAATCAAATATTTTTAATATATTTTTTTATTTGTGAGTTATTTTAAGCCACAGATTGACCTTGCCTTTTTCCCGACTGCTAAGTAAGGGTTATGTTTTCGCGCGTATGTTGCATGTATTTTTTATGACATTTTATAAAGTGTTATTCCACACTTAAGAATAAAAAATACTTATATAGAAAACGAGTTCGAGTCCCGCTACGTTCAAATTTTTATACGTTTTCTAAATAAGTATTTTTTTATGACTTCATATATTTAGAACCACTAAACGCATTTACATAATTGATATATCATAATATTTGTTTTTACAGCCCAAGTATCCTTAGATAAGTAACGTTAAAAAAAATTAAACATGAGGGCGGTGCGGCGCACTTATACTTGCAAAAAATTCATTTTTTTTTTTTTAAATATTGCAACATGGATATCAAATTAAAGGGCTCAATACAAGGATTTCGAAAATATATATCATGATTGATAATCATTATCGTAATACTAATTAAAAAATAATTATAAAAAATTAAAAAAACCCGACTGCTAAGAACTAAAAGGAAAAAAACAAGGTCAGTGATTCATTAGGATTAACAGTTGTAGATCCCGACTGTTAACCCTGCAATGAGCTTATTTTTAACCCTGAGCTTCTTTTTATTTTTCTGTTACTGTGTGTTTCTTAATTAAAATTAATAATTACTTTGTATGAAATGTAGAATAGTCAGTCAATTGACTCAATAAATTGACTGTCCCACCAAAAAATATCAAAAAAAATAAAGTTAAATTTTATGTGCCTTGAACCTTGGCTGGCTTTTTACAGAATGTTTTTGGTGGGATTTCACTTCTTTTTGTAGAAATCTGATTCTTACTTGATAAATTTAGCAGAGCTTTTAGTGCTATAAATCAGAGTAGATATTAATGACAACTAAATAAGACATGGCGTGTGGTAATTGGCATATTTAGGTACATCAATTGAAGAGGCCTATCACACTGAATATTTTTGTTAATTTGCCATTTCCATTTCTCCCATAGCTTACCCGAGCTCTTAGGTTTCTTCATCAGATACTCCAGACCTTCAATTTTTTTTTAGCAGCTTATACAGCGTGAAGCTGTATCCCGCACACAGGAGGGTAGGCAGAGGGAACCTAGTGAAAGACATTCCGTTCCCCACTTTCTGCCGAATTCTGGAGGTATTGCGTGTTAAGTGGCAGAACTTAACGCCGCGCTTTTGCCTCGTCACCAGAGCGAAGAAATGGAAATTAAAATGTTGAGGTTCTAGTGTGTGCTTATACCTTACTGGAAGACGATAATTTAAAAGTTTTAAATCTATCTAGATCGTTCAAATAGGGGCACGAAAATACGTCAAAATGGTTTTAGAAATGAATGGTACAGCAGTGCTTTATGGTTGAAGAAACATTTGAGTTTCTTCCACCATAAAATACACAGGAAAGGGCTTGATCGGAGCTGGTTAGGCCATTGTCAATTTTTCATTTAAATTCATAATTCATTAGAAGATAAGAATAATTATAATTATTATATGATTCTTTATATTTATGTTTCAATAGAATAGATCCAAATATTTTTTGTCTACTTTTAAGAATTCCTTCAGTTACCCAATCATTAAATAACAAGAGACACCTGGAATTGACTATTTTATAAGTAAACGAGAATTTTATATATATTGAGATAGAGCATTCAACTAATTTTAAAGTACCGATTCAAATTCAAGTTCAAACATTTCCTATATAATTAGTTTATTATGATATTCTAATAATTTTATTTAAGTTTTGCTATTATTCTTTTTAGATCGTATAGTATTATTATTTTTTAATTTTTTTTTTATCAAAGTAAAAAGAAAACTTTTTGACGGAACATAAAGATGAAAGTTTTCATAATCAGAGAATACTATGCGTCAATTCTAGATAGAATTAAAGAAGCATTTAAAGAAAAAAGAAGATAGAAATTGATCAAAAGCGTCCTGCTTTTCCTCAATAACGCGCAAACCTTCAAAAAATTTTTAGAAAGAATTTTTTAAATTATATAAGAATAATAATTTTGTATTTTTAACTAATCTAGGTTGTTAGAGTAAAAAAATTGCGTGTCTTTATTAATTAAAAGTGCTTAGAGGAATATAGGAACCAACTCTAGATAAACTAAATTACTTACATAAACATTTCAGATACGACTTTCAGATTACACAGAACTGTCACTCGCAATTCGATATACATTTTTAAATTGACTTACTTTTTTAATTATCCTGCCGACTGCGCTAGTATGAAAGAGTCCGAGAGAAGCTTTCGTTTAATTATTTTTAATTATTTATCAATTAAGAATTTACAAAAAAATAAGAGCTAAGTAAACTAATCTCTCCTGTTCGATACGCGAGGAAGAAGTGATGCATGATAAAAGAAGTATTGTTGAATAAAAAGTATAGTTCATTGAATTGGTAATATCCTTAGCTATTGCATTTATAACAAGCGCAAAAATAAGTAATTAACAAAGTTGAATGCGAGTAAAATACTTTTTCGTTATGGCCATTGTCGTATCTGGAAACATTGTCCAGGGTCCTAATATCCTGTGGTAACACGATTTGAATTATTATATGACGTATACAATTGCTTATATATCTACCTATACTAGTTTTATTATTTTCTTAATTCAAAGTAAAAAACTACAATTTAGTATAAAAATATATTTATTGAATTTATGTTTCTTTACCTTATTTTTATTTCGAAACAATTCTGGAGTGGGCACAGTTAGTTCCATTTTGTTTAGTAAAAAAAATTTAGTGTTTAATTCCTTTAGTTAAATTTACTTGAAAAATGAAAAGTGAAATATCTTGACACTAAATTTTTACTGCCTACTCTGCTATATGCGGAATAAAACGTATTAAACTAAAAAATATTAATTATTGTAAAAAAATACTTCTAGAAGAAATTTTCTAAGGATGCTCTATCTTTTCATTCACTATCTTGTTATCTATAAATTCCTTCTTTAAACTGTGATAGCATTTTCACTCTTCTTCACATTCTTAAATATTTCATCCTCAGTCTTTCCTCTAGTCTCGCTTAAAAAGAATATTAAGAAGAATACAGCCCCAAGGTTTACACTTCCATATAAAATGTATGGGGCGGACTTTCCCAATGCGTTTACTATTCTAGTGTAAGTAATTTGCGTTAGAAAAGTCAAAACCCATGCGTATGTCACAACAACACCCATCACTTTGGCTCGGATCTAAAAAAATATTATTGTATCATTGAATCCATAATTATGTAAGGTAATTTATTCTATAAACAGCCAACACAAAAAAAAATCTGCAGAAGATAACTAGTGAATACACCATACAAAAGCTAAACAATTACCTCCCACCGAAATTGTAAAAGCCAGAGTTTAAAAGTTTTAAATAGTAAACACATATATATGACAACCTTGTTTTAAAGGTGCCGTTCCTCGAAATGGCTTAACGGAAACCTTATACGATCACATGGTAGTCTGTCTGTCCGTCTGTCTATACAATTAATCTCAAAAAGCTGTGGGGGTATCGACCTGAAATTAATATCAATTATTCAAGTCTAGGAAATCAAGACATAGAAAGTCAAGGAATTGTCCTTGAAGCACCAAAAATAAACAAAGGTCTAAGTCAAAATATTAAGAAAATCTACATACTTCTTGTGAACCTACAGTTATAATAAAGGAAAAATCAGGGAAATGAAAATTTATAGGTATTTCATTAAAAAAAATAATTACAAACTTATATTTCTAGTTAATTTTAATCAAAATAAATGCATATGGCCGCAAACTTAAGTCTATCAACTTTTATAAGTTGTATTTCTTGGTTATCTACAATTCTAAATTCCTATTTATGGTAACGTGGAGCTAAAAAAGCAGTTAATACAATAAAATTTGTAATTAATAAAATATCATAAAATTACTTACTTGAAAGTTAAACATTTCTGTCATGACAATAAAAGATAGAGGTGCAATGCCCCCACTCCACATAGCCACTGTTACTATTAGAGCAATTAGAGGTATCCACCCTGGTACATTACCATAATTTATTTGAACTATTATCATAATTGCTAAGGAGAACATAACGAACGCAGTGAGTGAGTAAGCTATTATTAAAAGGGGCTGAAAAAAATAACGTAAAATTATTATTAATGATAACGATTAAGGCCGTTGTGGGATGGAGGACAGTGAGATAGCCACTCGAGGAAACGATTACATTTTAACTATATTCCTTTCCCTGCAAAGTGCTCGATCTTCCATTCAACGTCTGAAAAATGTGTCCCTTGGTTAGTGCGATCGGGCAAAACACACTCCTTGTGACTTGTGTGTGTTTCACGGTTTGAACATAATAAAACATAGTTGAGGCTTGTCGCGACGCAGGAACACAAAATGACTGTAAACGCGACAGGTGTGGGTTCGATTCCCAGTCGAGGAAATGAAATATTTAAGATTTGCATTTTATTTGCTCTGGTGTCGAGGCAAAGCGCGGTGTTGTTTGGCGCCACTCCACAAACAATGCCTCCAAAATTCGGCGGAAAATGAAGAACGGAGTATCTTAAGGGTCTCTAGGGTCCCTCTGCCTACCTACCTGGAACGCAAAAAAAGCACATAGTATAAAACCTCGTTCAACTATCGGTTGATAGTAGAACGAGTCCTCTACCAATAACACTCCTTACATTATGAAAAATATACATTTGAAAAAGTTTCACAGTGGCTGCACTCCCTCTCACTTAAATTGCAACTCAGTACGAGGATGGCACTCGAATCTCACACCATTCCGCTACAATCTCGAGAGTGTGAAACCTCTTTTGCTGTTCCTTACCGAGACGCTGAATCGTTATATTTCGGACTTTTTTCGCCCCCATTGGTTGGATTCATTCACTGTCTGGTGAAATATGTGGCGGTATACTGTCCAACCAACTCCAGCCCTATAGGAAATCGGCAAGTATGGCGATATAAGTCAGCGGACTGGGATGAGATGCCGTTATTTATTTCATCCTATCATTGGCAACCTGTGTGCTTCTCTTTTAACGACCTCCCAGGTTGTGTGGAAACCGTAATAGATTTACTACGAGTGTATTATAGAATATATATTTTTTCATTTTCCAAGGTGCCACTGTCAAGCAAGGCCCACCTTCTCTAGGGCCTGCACGCGGACGCGCTGAAGCGCTGTAACAACAGGCTTATCTGGGTGAAAGCTCATCTCCGCAACGGGGGCTTCGCGTAACAAAATAAAACCTGTACTCAGCTGACAAATCACACTACCACGGGTCACTAGGAGATACTGCTAAAGAAAAAGCAAACTTGTTTACATCTCAAGTTGCAGAATCTTCACGTCTAAATATAGGTGGCGCGGTACCTCAAATACTACCTAATTGTGATACTATAATGAGTAGGTAATATGTACATTTATCAAATCAAAAGGAAATAAGCCAAGCTCTACAGTGTCTTGACGAGATCTAGAACCTGTCCCTAATTCCCTCCTTTTTTATCATAGAACCTTTTGTAATACAGTTTCACGCCATCCGCACCTAATGAAAATTCCTAACGTACGAAGCAAACGCTTTGAGAGTGCATCCTTCATTCGGCAGCGTGAAAATAGAACTGCTTGCCGGCACCTGTATTTGCTATGACACAATATGAGGATCTTCAAAAACAGAGAAGAGTGAATTAATATTTACTATGCCAGCGTGCACCATCGTAGACCGTATCAACGGTCATCAGGCTTGATGCTGTCAAACGCCAGCTCATTTCAGTATAAAAACATCTTTATTGGAGTATTTAGTGCATTTAGCGCTAGTATTCTCTATTTCACTTCGTTTTTTAAACGCCTATTTTTCACTTAATTATATGATTAGAATGATCTTGGGAATCTTGAAAGATTTCCAAGTTTTATATCAATTTTAGTTATATTTGAATTGGTAAATACCAATTTCGATTTCGTTTCACAATAAGGCTGAAAATATATGAACTATTTTTGAACATACATAGGTAAGAATAATATTTAATATATTCGGCTAAAATCAGCTAAAATGCAGCTAAATATGTCTATAAATTGCTTTCACAAATTTTCTCACCTTCCTCCCCCACCTCTCAACGCAGGATGCCAAGCCCAATGATGCGGCGATCATCACAATAGGGAAGCTGAGCGACTGGACCTCAGGGCTGATGTCGAACTCAATTCCAGTTGATGCAAGCATTTTAGAACCAAAAGTTATAATAACGAAGGCTCCGTTTAATTCATAGAATGTAAAAGTGAACATAATGAGGATAAAGCCACGACGCCAACAGTTGTTCTTCACTGAAAATAAAGTAATTCTAGAAAATTTAAGGATACGACATGACTGTGGCTTGCAAATACATTTTATTAGTTATATTTAAAATATGATTATTTAGCTTTCTTAGTCATATTAAAATTCTATTCCATTTCATTGCGTATTTTTTTATCGAAGATCCGGCAAACGAGCGTAATGGTAAATCACCGCAGTCCACAGCCCCATGTAATACCAAAGGAGCTACAGGTGCGGTGCCGGCCTGTAAGGTAGAGATTGACGCACTGCGCTGATGCAATATGATGTATGCTAAATATAATATGTACCCTTTTTATGTTAGATATTTAATTTTTATGTTAGATAGTTTAACTTACTTATGTTTATATAAGTGATATTTGGTAGAGATTTGAAGCGAATTTCTTCGTCAACCATACCATCAACTATTTTCTGCACAGCAACATCATCCTTTTCAAGGCCTCGCATTAACGCCACTGTTTCTAGTGCTCTCTGTAAATTAACCAATAAAACTAGAGAGTAGAACCACTTTTCTTTGTCATGTTATGGACCCCTGAAAATATTTAAGTAGTATGCACTTTTGAAAGCAATTTCCTTCATTTTATTTAAACCTATTTTTAATTATAATTCTCTCATTTAATTTTTCAAGCACCATCAGAGTAAAACTTACCAGGAGGATTGAATATTTGTACCGTATTGAAGACGGGACTACTAAATAAACATAAGATTTTGATTTCAAATCAATAACTGTCCTGATTTACCTCTGCCTAAATGTGGACGATATTTATCGTTTCAGATGATAATCATAACAATATTTTTGTTTATATATATATATATATATATATATATATATAGATTGCTACGTTTGACATTATTAATCAGTCTGATTTTTTATTAGAAAATCAAAGTAGTAAGTACATAGAAAGCTTATTATATAAAACTTACGTCAATTTTATCATGTTTCACCAAGAAGGCAGGAGATTCAGGAGCTTTCATCATCGCAAAGATAGTCATTATCGGTAGTACCATGACTATAATAATAATAATATTATACTCCAAATACGCCCCAATTACATACATTAGAAATATTCCTGTAGTGTACATGAGAATTGGAAAAGTCCCCAGAATTCCAGTTAAATCTTCTTGGCTTATTTCTTTCACGTACATTGGGATGATATTATAACATCCTCCGGCTGCTAAGCCAGCAAATATTCTTGCTACAATGAGAAGAGTCACAGAAGGATGGAAGAGGCGTATTATCCAAGAAACCTGTAAAGACAATGAATTAAGAGAAAAAAATACAAATTATGTTTATTTAAAACTAATGAAAGCTAGACCGTCTAAATTTTTTATTTAGATGATTTAACTTACATCTTATAATTCCACTCACCCCTTCCAAAAAGGCAATGATGATAACACTAATCCTTCTTCCGTATCGATCAGCAATGTACGAGTAAATGACTGTACCAAACGTAGCTGTTATGCTCAAAACACTTGCTGTCCAAGAGAGCTCATCATCAGTCATAGGATACCCCACAGGGGAATCTTCTGACTGAAGCAATGCAGTGATAGGAGAAATCCACCCACTCTCCATGCCGTAGACCAACATTGTAGAATTGGCTTTAAATAAAAATATGTAACTTAGATTGAAGAATGATGATGATAAAGTTTTTGGTTTGATCATAAATTATTTTATATTTTTGTAACAATTTTGAAAATTTAAGATCTTTCGCTATTTTTCTTATTTAAAATTTTGATATATACAAAACACGGCATTGTTTCATCTACTCACCGGGGAACGATGTGCCTTAATCTTAATACTAGGTTTCGTCTATGTGTAGAGTACCGTGTCAAGCCAAAAATATATAATAATAATAAACTCTTTATTGTACACCCATAAAAGAAATAAGAGAATATAAACATAAGAACATGTACAATAGGCGACCTTATCGTTAAAATAGCGATTTCTTCCAGGCAACCTTAAGGTGTTAGAAATCGCAAAATAAAAAAATAGTGAGTCCCTACTCACTACTAACTGTAAATAATACATTCATATAAACATAATATATATACACTTTATACATTAGGTAAATATATCCATACATACGAACAGTATAGAAATATAGAAAAATATAAAAAAAAAAAAATTAAATTAGCTTCACGCTGTATCCCGCACACAGCAGGGGGAACCTAGTGTTAAGACACTCCGTTCCCCACTTTCTGCCGATTTCTGGAGGCATTGCGTGTTGAGTGGCAGAACTCAACGCCGCGCTTAACCTCGACACCAGAGCGAAGAAATGGAAAATATAAATTTAAGTAAATATTTCATCTCCTCGAGTGGGAATCGAACCCAGAACCAGTCGGTTTTGCAGTCACACCTCGTGCCGCTGCGCCACGACCGGCCTCTAGAAAAATATACACTACTTAAAAATTATATTACATAGGCTAAACAGATTTAAAATGAAAGAAAGTATTTTTTTTGTCGTTTTTTAAGAGTAAGGAGTGTTTTTGAATTACTAACTTTCAAGGGTAGGACGTTCCATAACCGACACGCAGTAATTGTAAACGGACGCAGTAATTTTGTGTATCTACATTATGAGTATTATTACATTATTAGGTCTTACAAAAGATTGACTTTCCTACACTGAGTAATGCGGAGATAGGAGAGAGAAGGATAAGCCTGCCTGCCACTGCCGTATGCGTGACAGAGCGAGACAGCCGTACGTTACGTAACGAAACGGTTGTCCTCCTATAAGATGTTATCACTTCTAAAATTAAATATATATAACTTCTGAAATAATAAACAGTACTATACTAATAATATGATTCGTACTTGCGGATAACACCGGTCATTCGGTCCGATATCATCCAGCTAGAAGCATTTTCGCTGAATAAATTCTCAATTAAAAACTTATCAAGATAAATGAAAAAATAAATGAAAAAATGATGGTTATGCTACAATAATTGTAGGTAATAATATAACAAATAAGTAATAAACACTCCCATCCTAATGATTGATCACAAAAAATTACTTCGAGTTGGCACAAAACAATTGATGTACCTTCACTTTAAATCTTGGCGAAAACCAAATGGGGGTGAATGCGTTAGCGCAGAGTAACATCTCGCCACCCGACTTTTATGTTTGCTTACATGAATATAGTTATTTTTTCTACGCAGTCGAGATTTTTGTTTTTATAATAATAAATTGATTTATTTGTACTTTTATAAATGAGTACGTACCCAATAATGCAAAAATCCATTGCAGATAGGTGTGTCCATTTTTCTTAGTATAAGAATCTCTTTGAGAC
>DWQW01008246.1:0-14158 GCA_018249695.1 Heliconius erato demophoon
ATCGTTAAGGCAAAAATTTAAAGAAATAAATATTTTGACAGTTGCATCTCAATACATTTTTGAAAATGTTATGTATATTAAGAAAAATATTAAAGATTTTGCCAAAATTGGTGATATACATAATATCCATACTAGAAATAGGAGTAAACTTATTGCACCTGTAACCCGATTACATCGGGTCCGCAATTCTTTTATGGGACAATGTGTAAGCTTTTACGAAAGGATCCCAGAAAACGTCCGAGAATGTTCTATATCACAATTTAAAAGAATTGTGAAAAGACTTTTGTGTGTTAAAGGTTATTACCAAATTAATGATTATATAAATGATAACACACACGCCTTGGGAATGAAATGCTCGCTCCAGTCTATTTCAAAGTATCATTGTCAGAAACGTTGAAATGTGATTTTGTATAATTAATTTTAAAAAAATAAGTCCCGCTAAGTTTCTTGCGCTGGTTCTTCTCAGGTCTGAGGCATTAGTTTTAGTGAACTGGTGGTAAATTATTTGACGTTCAAAAAATGAAGCATGTAACTTCTTATTTTGAATAAAATTATTTGACTTGACTTTGACTTTGAGTGAGGGACGGAATGTCTTAACGCTAGGTTCCCTCTGCCTACCCTGCTGTGTGTGAGATACAGCGTGAAGCTGATTTATTTATTTTTATTTATTTATTAGTGAAGTTATAGGTATGCTTCATTTTTGAACGACTCATAATAATCTATCACCGAACGTTTCAGTAATTTTAATGCCTCAGACTTGTAAAATACCGGTTTTAGCGGTTTTTTTTTTATTTTTTTTAAAGAAAGAAATTAAGATTTACTTAATCGTATAATGGAATAATAAAACAATATAGATATTTTTAATATAATATATTTCATAAAAATCTTCATATAATTTAACAAATAGAGAACACAAAACACAACCTTTAACAAAACTTTTAACTATAAATCTATTTCTAACAGATATACATACATACAGTATGGTCGACGATTCGTGGCTGCCCTTAAGTTAATTTTTCTAAGCTCTTTCGCATTGTTCACTCGCGAAGAAAATAATGAAAAATAAGAAAAATCCAAAATTTAAATCCACATGTACCTCTTTAGTGCGGCCACGACTCGTCGCCAGTATATTATATAAATATTAACATTGAAATCCAAGTAGAGTCTCACACTCTCTTATAAATCAATATCTCATTATCTTTACAGTTCACAGCCCCAAGAAATAAATATTATAAAAATTTATCTTAATATACTTAGTGAATGCTTTTTATTTATAGAAAAAGATCAAAATTAATAGTAAAATATTAATCTAGAAAATTTATTAAATAAAACAAATTAAAAGCTTTTGTTTATAGGAAATAATATACCTTTCTTTTTCTTTTTATAAAATTCAAATTTTATGGTACAATATAAAGTAATAACATGATAGAGAAGATAAAGAAGGATCCTTTATTTAAAATAAACATGTTTTTTATTATTTTATTGTAATTATTAAATTTAATAAAAATCTTATTTGTCTCTGGCTTTAATCAAACAGTAATAAATAATTTAATATTGTGGACAAAATTGATAAGAAAAATTATTTGATGTTTTATCATTTATAGAAGGATAGGCAGAGACAACCTAGTGTTACAACACTCTGTACCTCACTTTACGCCAAATTCTGGAGAATGTGGAACTCAACGCTGCAATATACTAACTTAATCATTGATCAAAGTTAAAATGAAATATTTAATATTTTCATTTAGAAACGAAATATTTAATATTTTCATTTAGTCGCTTTAATGTCGATGCAAAGCTCAGCGTTCTGTTGTTCACGTTCTGTATTGCCCCTAAACACACAATGTCTCCAGATATCGGAACAAAATGTGGGACGGAGTGTCTTGACACTAAGTTCTCAGATACCCTCTATCTACCTTGCTATACCCTGTAATTTTTGCAGATATTTTCTATAGTTGTAGGTACTCGTACAGTAAGCTAATAAATTTGACGTCAGAGATACGTATGTGTACAATTTTGAAGACGATTTATTGTCAGTAATTTGACGGTAAAATTTTAAGGACAAATAAAATTATTATCAATTGCAATTTACTTTTACATGTACTGACAGATAACAAAATGATTTACGTTTTTGTAACAGATAACAGCTTTGGTAATAGAATAATTAAACACCGTAAATGATATTATTTATCGATAAATACTCGATTGTACTGGTTCTGGATGGTAAAAAAAATATCAAAAATCATAAATTATATATTATTTTTATCATACATGCTTATCTTATCAACATTCACTTTTACAATTGCATGTCTTGTACACGTGGCTTGTAGTTTAAATGTCCTATCACTTTATCCATTTTTTTTAGTAAGTTTTTGTTTTTAGTTAATCTTGATCGAAAAAGTGTGAAGCTGTTTTTTTCCACATATCAACATAAAAAATTTGATCCTACGAACGTGGACTGCCACTCCACGCCCACTCCACTGGTTAAAAGTAACACCAAGGATCAAAATAATTAATAGCATTAATTCATATTTTTTATCTACAATTATTTTTCTAATAGTAAATAGCACTTTAAAGTATTATAAAATACTAAATATATTAACTACTGACTAAACGTATGAAATGCTTTTACTTAACCTACTGTATCTCCCACATGACTTAGTCCCAATTTTCATATTTGTTCCCTCCTTGTAAATACAATACCAGAAAACAAAGGTTTCTGTACTATTTACAAATGCAATATACAAATTAATAGCCCCCGACGGAAACTGAAGGGCTATAAGTTTAACGTGTCTGTAACATCGTAGCTCCTAAACCGATGAACCGATTTTGATTTGGTTATTTTTGTTTGAAAGGCGACATGATCGAAAGTGTTCTTAAATATGATTCAACAACATATTTTCTGACGTTTGAAAATTATTACTTCTTTTCTAGGTTGTTTCTTTTTTTACAGCCTTCATTTCTTTAACAGCAGTCGGGGGTTTTTAATTATCGATTATTATATCTTTCTTAAATGCTTTTATGATATAAGGATAAGAGAAAACTGCAAAAATTTAGTAATATCAAAAAGATTACATTTAATATGTATTTATAAGATAAGATACGAATAAGATGATTATTTATTTTCACATCAATTTTCTATTAAATTACTATCATGTGCAAGACAAAGATTATCATCAACTTTTTCTCTGAGTCTTTACTGGAGGACATGAATTTGTATTGTTACCCAGTAGATGCAGTTTCGATTCCTGCTGAGAGTTCAATTGTAACCTTATATAATACGCTCTAAATAACAACATACCTTGATACGAGTACGTGACTACTTTCACAATTTCTTCTTCTTAATCAGTTTTTTCACATTTAGCAAATTCATTTCCTAAGTATTTACTCTTTATATTCACCAAGGTACATACTCCTTTGCTCATAATGCGTGAAATGGACGCCGACAGGTTTAGAAAAGTAGCCAGAAGGCCTATGGAAGGTAATGTCATAGAAGTGCGGGATGCCACGCTTCTGTATATAACTCTGTTGACAGGCTGCAAGCTTCTGTAGTTGTCGATGCCGCCTATGTCGACTTTGCTGAACAGTTTGTACTGTGGAATGAAAATGGTTTATTATTCTATTCTTAGATAAAATAAATTAAAAATCTGCCATTCTAATCCAGGTATAATGACAGACACAAACGTGCGATCGTAAAAGAAACAGGTCGCGGGTTCGTTTTCCAGTCGAGGATATTAAATATTTAATATGATCTTTTGCCTCGTCCTGGTACGCCTGCTACTTTAAGTTACGCCACTGTGTTATGCCTCCAGAATTCGACGGAAATTGGTTAACAAAAGTGTCTTAATGTGGATGGAGTGTGTTAATACTAGGTTCCCAACGCTGTGTTTGGGATATGATTTTGACATAAGTTAAAAAATATATTTTTATCAATTTTATCAAGAAGCTAATCTTTTTGTTGTCAATGCGCTCGTGTAGCGGAAATAATTATTTTTAATTATGATTGATACATACGTATATTGCACATTTACTGATAACACGATTAGGTTATTTTTATTTATCATAATTGTTTTATTGATAATAATAATTTTAATTGATATTTTTGTACTTCAATTGATTATATTAATCAATTTAATATCTTGTCTCGATTAAAAGTTTTTTTTTCAATTTCCCTCTCTTACCCGTGTATAAAGAAAGATGGGCAGAGGGACTGTCGTGTAAAGAGAAAATACATCATTTTTTATTGAGTGGGAAGTCTCAGTGACTCTTCGACTTCTTCGACAGTTACCAATTATTAATTAAACTAACATCAGTCTCATCTAGTATAGTCTGTCCTGCCTAGCGTATTATAATACCACGAATTCTTCTAGTTAACACTCACGAACTAAGTTGTATTTGCTATAAATATAAAGAAGTTAGTGTCGCGTCTCTATCAATTTTGAAATATTATGTGTTTAGTAGCAGAATCTAATAGCAATATCCCATGGATCGTTTTATTATAAAAATTACTTAATTTAATATCAACCGTATCGATCTATTCATCTGATATTTTTTTATAAATAGCCTCGTCGAAACTGGTTTAGTCCGGTTTATTGTGGTTTATTCTATCAGATTCATGCTGTATCCCGCACACTGCAGGGTAGGCAGAGGAAACCTAGTGTTAAGACACTCCATACGCCATTTTCCGCCGAGTTGTGGAGGGCATTGCGTGTTGAGTGGCGGAACCCAATATCGCGCTGTTGCCTCGACACCAGAGCGAAGAAATGAAAATATAAATGTAAATAAATATTTCCTTTCCTCGGGCGGGGATCGAACTCACAACCAGTCGATTTTACAGTCACACTTTGTGCCTCTGTGCCACGACTGGCCTCAATGGTTTATTCTATATTGTATTTTATTAGCCTCCGACAAACCAACGGGTGTTATAAGTTGACGTGTCTGTGTATGTGTGTGCCTGTATGTATTTCAATACATCCTAGCGCTTAAACTGATAATTGAGAAAATACGTTCAGCCGTTAGAAGGTTATCACCTTTTTTCTGGTTAAAAAAGATGAAAAGATGTAAGCTACATACACTGGTCTGACCGATTCCATATTCCGTATATCTATTTTTGTAAGAGTTTTTTTTGTGTATTAATTTTTTTAATATTTTCTTACCTGTGTATCAGAAATGATGATGGGCTTGTCCATAACTATCCAAGTGACCGCTTCCTGGCACTGAGGCGTAGTTAGCGATCCGTGGTAAGTGTAGTAAGACTGCATGTTCGGGCTAAATAGACGCCTGGGCAAAACAAAAATTGATGCTATATTAACAATTTATTTCAATTGTTTTTATTTTAGGGTTTCGTACCTCAAAAGCAAAGAAGAAAAACATTATAGGGACCCTTTAAGGAATTACTTTTTTGTCCGCCTACCCTTTTATGAAGATCCTTTATCATGAGTTCAAGTATATAGTGTAAGAAACCCTGGAGAAGAGAGTAAGAAGTCTTAAAAAAATCTTAATTCTTTTTGGATTTTTTTGTTTTATGTATCTATATATATACAGGGTGGAAGAGGCAGCGCTCCATTTACGGAAACAGCATATAGGGTAAAATATTTCAAACCCATATCTAAAGAAATTAATCAAGATGCCTCAACAGTTTGGACGTAGGCTTTTTTTTTCATTTCACGATTTTTATCCATACCTGTATTTCGTGTGACGCGATCACGTATAGATCCCAATAACATAAACACTTACTACTACAAAAATACTACTAAAGGTTAAACAACTTTGAACTTTATCGCCAATACATACGACTCGATTTTGAAATGAGGCGTGTGCGGCGGTGTTCCTTTGATAGGTTTATGTGTGCGTGCGTCATCCTTACAAATGGCGTTTTGTTTTACAATGGCAATTTTATTATTTATTTTGTTTGAAAAAAAAACTTTTTCATTTTTGAGAATTTATTTTTTTCTGAATTATATTAGGCTTTTATAGAGTAGTTAAAACTATGGTTTCATTTAATGTGGTGCTGACACTTCCACCCTGTATATGTATGATCAGATTTCATAACCATTTTGAGATTAAAATTTAAATAAATATAAACACTTCTTCAACTGATATTTAAATATCCATATCAATTAAAAACATATTTTATTTCATTTTTTAAATCTCATTTATGTATTCAATGCAGTTTTTAACGAATTCGAAACTTTCATTAAACGGGTTGTAATTAAATGAATGCACTATGTGAAGGTTACTACTTGAAATAAGCACATCAAGATTTATTTTTAAAAACCAGGCCACGTGGCTTTGGAATATAAGTCTGACATAACAAATTTATAAAATAAACTGTATTATAAATAAAAAAAGCCAAGATGAACAATTTTTTTTTGTATCACGCTGTGTATTGTATTGGCAGAGAGAGACTAGTGTTAAGAACCTCCCCTCCTCTCTTTCCGCCGATTTATATAAGCATTGTGTATTGGCGGCGGGAATCGAACCCATAATCTGTCGTGTTAACAGTCGCTTGCCACTACAAAAATATTTTGAAGTAAAAATTCCATATAGTACAAAATTTACGACTTATGGAAGACGGAAGGGTGCGTGTGTACCTACCGTGCATCTGATACGAAATACGATATCGTGACTCAGTGTTGTTTACATATTGGTTTCGTTTAATCAATAAAAGGTTTAGGTGCCCAAATATTAGTTTGATATATTAATAACTAGCGGCCCGCCCACGGCTTCGCCCGCTTACAATACATGATTATTGATTTAACAAGCAGAATTGATTGACAACTATAATGACTTCTAATATGATCTGTAATATTCTAATATGATTTTTTTACGACATTATCGTAATTTCTATAAGAATTTTTGATTGTTTCGAACTAAAAAATACGACCAATGTTGATATTTGATATTCATAAAATATACATAAAGCTAATTATTTATTATATGTATATATTTTTGTAACATTAGTTGTTGTAACGTTCTTTTTACCTATGTTATGTTTTTTAAAGCTCTGTTAAGTGTGCTGATGTTACTTAATAATTTAATGTACTGCTTCAGAAACAGCCTTAAATGTTAAATTATTGATTTGATTAATGATTCATAATACTCTTTGTAAAATAATTGTATAATAATTTTATATTAACTCCTGTACAGTTTTTAAATTAGTTACATATATTATTAGCTAAATGTACAATTGGTAAATATGTAGTTATTACAGAGTACACGTAGAAAGGATGCTTTTAGGCATTTTTATATAGATTTCAAACGAACGAACGAACCAAAAATTCTATGTATTTGCTTGATATATCTTTGAAAATCAAATCGTTCTTTATCTCTGTGTTGAATTAATTACGATTTAAACTTAACTGTTATAATTAATGAAGATAATCTCCACTAACAGTTCAATTTTGTTTACTTTGTTGTATAAAATATTGTATAATAATTATTGTTGTATAAAATATTGCTTCAAAAATATATATTTTTATCAACAGTCATGTAACCAAGACGTTTCGAATGTCATTCTTTAGCCAGTAATCTTACCAGCGCGATTGCTATATAACATTCGCAGGCAAACTAATGCCTTGAGTTCATTCAAATGACGATAACTTTTTTTAATCAACCGATTTTGATGAACCAAACTTTAGTAGTTAAGTTGAATTAAAACAAAGTAATTGGTGAAGTTTTTAAGTAAATCGGTTCAGTACTTTCAGAGAAAAATGTGGACATAAATATCGACAGACAGACAGACAAGAAATTAAAAAAAATATTTTTGCGTTCTACTATTCTTTTTAAGTGTTCCTCTATCCATTTCAGTCAAAATTACTAAATGTACAGACAAAATATTTTTACTGTATAGAGATTACCGAATCGAAGCCGCGTACTTTGGTCGTAAAGCGTCTAACCATTCTGACTACTTATTATATCTTATTATGCTGTTGGCATCTCTGTACGGAGATTTTTACTAAATAATACAAATCTCATAGTGGTCCGCTGAGTCTCGTTACATGCAAACGTTGTACGATCTACAAATCTTTTTTTAGATTAGTATTATCAACTTACCTTAAGTCAATAATGGATGCGGGAGAGAAGCCCTTCCTCCTTTCAACCAGCTTAGGAATTACTGGCGCGATTTTTCCTAAAGCGAATTCACTTTCTTCACCACTGTATACCTGTTGTATAATGAGGAGAAATTACTTAGCATTTCATAGATACGAGAGCAGTCATGGCGCAAGGGCGCTAAGTGTGCCTGTAAACATGATTGGTTGTAGGTTCGATTCCCACTTGAGAAAAAGAAATATTTGTTTAAATGTATATTTTTATTTCTTCGCTCTGGTGTCCAGGCAAAACACTAGGTTCCCTCTGCCTACCCTGGTTTGATTTTTTTTATCAATACATCGCGCCCATGGTGTTGCAGTTGAGTTGAGGAGTTCAGAGCAATGCCTGGGACTTGAGACCTGTTCTATGTACTTAGTAATGTAATTTCCACTGTGATACTGATATCAAAAAATAGTTTAAACTAAAATAAACAATTATGCAACCTAACCTAACGCTAGGTTCTTTCTGGATACCCTGCTGGGTGAGGGATACATCGTGAAAATGAAAAAAAAACCCTATTTGAAATATTATTTCGGTATCGTATAACTCTACAACTAGGTTAAGCAGAGTATCGGAATTTAATCAAAAGTTTTCATATAAAGCTACAATATGTTGGGACGCTATTTCACTTAGAGCTTAAAGTTGGTAAAACTGTTTAATGGATTTTTCACATATCAATTTTTTGTTTTATTTTTTACTTTAATAGTTGATGGATACAAAAATAAATGGTCTTGTGCTTAACAGATGGATAGATGGATAGCAAAGTTACCCTAAGGTAAGTATAAAGGTTTGGGATTATCTCTTTGAGGTATGGAATCCTAAAACTTAATTACTAACCATAATTATAATACCATAGCACAATCAGAAACTGGTTCAGAAAATTACAAGATTCTCCTAAATAACTCGCAATGAGAAATAGGGAAAAAAAATTTTTAAACAGTGATTCAATCAAAATATTAAGATTAACTATAACATATCTTCAATAAAATTTAATTATGTATATATATATAATTATTTTGTTGTATGTAAATGCATGTAGTGTTTACCTGTGCAAGAATGCCGATAACAGCCAAACCGTCGGGTTGTTTGAGCGCCTCTTCAGTTGTTAATCCTGTCTTCACGTGGACCATGTGGATCTCCAAGGGATACCTGATAACGATAATCATAAGGTGATTTTTTTTCTATTTTCATGGAAAAATTAAAATGTCTGAATTCTAGCTATAGATTTAGATTGATACATTACGTGTTGGATGGTTGAAGCATATCATGTAATTATATTAAGTTAGACTAAAGAAAAGGAGGGCAGTCGTGGCGCAGGGGGACAAGCATGTGTCTGTAAATGCGACAGGTTGTGGGTACAGTTCTCACTCGAGGAAATTAAATATTTAAGGTGGGCAACGGAGTGTCTTTTGACATTAGATTTCTCTGCCTAATCTGTGACGTTCGGAATACAGCGTGAAGCTGAGAAAAAACCATTTAGCTGACTAGAATTTAAAGATGTATACATGTATCGTACAACATTATATAATACTAGTCGTCGCCCGTAACTTTCATAGCATGAACTTTTGAAAGTCTAAAAAAAACTATAGAAATAGATTTTTCATTTTACGAAAGGATTTTAAATATCCTCTCTTACTTATATCTCTCCCCAACGTTTCCTAACCTACATATATGGAAAATTTTAATTTTCTCAGACCAATATCCAATATCCAAAATATATAACAAATCCATTTTATAGCTATTTACGAAGTAAATATAGAATAATTATACAATAGTAATTTAACGTCGTTCGATCTAACATCGGTCAAGGTTGTACCTAATGGACATACTCGTATGTTAGAGCACAATTTTTCATAAATTATGTTTTTATTTTATTTTAGCTTTAAGTAAATGTTATTTGTTTTGACACGTAGATACTAACTAGGTGACCGTAAAAGTTTGAAGCGTTCCTTTCATATTTTTAACCGACTTTCAAAAAAAGGAGGTTCTCAATTCGTCGGAATCTTTTTTTTTTAAATCGCTACGTTAAGTTTTACATATATATATTCATTTAATGGCACATTTATTTTATTTAAGCTGGTGAAACTTCGATTTGGTTTATAGCCGCTGTGTGATTAGTAACTGATACTTATATAAACACACCGGGTTAACAAACATATTTGGATATATTTTTGAATTTCATATTTAGGTAAGAAATATAAGCTTAGTGAAATTTAATCCCGCTCCTCTTAGACTGTTCCCTAGCGGTGGGGGTTCAGATTCTACCTTCAAATGTTAGTATATTTTTTAAAATAGTGTGTATTTATATAATTCGAAAAGTGAATCATTACCATTTCCATGCTTTTGTAAGAAGGTAAACCGTGGCGCTGAGTTCCGCCATACAACACGCAATGCCTACAGAATTCGGGGGAATGTGGAAAATGAAAGCGTTTTAATGGAAGGGAGTGTCTTGACACTAGGCTGCCGGGTTCCGCCTGCTTGCTCTTTATGGGATACCGCGCGAAGTGTTAAAAAATAATTGGCAACTTGGATGCAGTACAACAGTGTCTTAATGTAATCGTGACGTGGTTGTAGGTTCAAAGTAATTAATTATATATATTTCCTGATCCTCGTAAAACAATATACGTCATGGTTTTCCACTCAACACGCAGCGTCTCAAGTTCGGCCTAAAGCTGGAGATCGGAGCTGTATCCCGTACACTGCAGGGTAGGTAGAGGTTAAGACACTCCGTTCCCCACTTTCTGCCAAATTCTGGAGGCATTACGTGTTGAGTGGCAGAACTCAACGCCGCGCTTGTCCTCTTCTCGAGTGCGGATCGAACCCACAACCAGTCGGTTTTACAGTCGCACCTTGTGCCCCTGCGCCACGACTAAATAGTAAAATCAATCTATAAATATCACTCAAACCAAACTTACTTCATTCCATCGATCGCATGTTCGGAAAGCCAGTGGAGATGAAACTGTATGAAGCTGTAGTTGCCCCTCAATGGACCGCCCGATAGAATGGGTTTGGGTTCTTTTTCTACTATGGTCCATTTTACTGTGGAACGTCACTCATGTCAACAATAGTATAGTAAATAAATGTTACTAATATAAGTAATATTATATAACTGACGAGTATGTTTGGTTGAACGGTTTGGTTACAATTGAAAATCTCTTTTTGTGTTTGATAAACCATTTATTGAAAATGATTATAAGCGTTACGTCACGTTAATAATTTTATCACAAGTCTCTTACCTATTACTATTATTTCCATATGACTAAGCAGGCGAAGCCGTAACTAAAAGCTAGATTTTTAATATTTTCATACTATTATCGCGCATAAAGCAGGGTAGGCAGAGGGAACCTTTATTGTCAAAACAATCCGTTCCACACGCATTGACCAATTATCGAGAGCGTTGATTTGCATTTCTTCGCTCCGCCAACAAGACAAAATGCAGTGTTAAATCATGCAGTCTCCAAAATTTGGCGGAAGTGGGCAAAGGAGTATCTTAACACTAGGTTTAGTCTACTCTGCTGTATATGAGATACATTGTGCTCTATTTACTCCACTTGATACAAACAAATCATAGAAAGTATATACAGGGCGGAAGAGGCAGCGCTCCTTTTACGGAAACAGCATATAGGGTAAAATATTTGAAACCCACACCTAAAGATATTAATTAAGATGCCTCAACATTTTGGACGTAGGATTTTTTTTTCATTTCACGATTTTTATCCATACCTGTATTTCGTGTGACGCGATTACATATAGATCCCAATAACGTAAACACTTACTACTATAAAAATACCACTAAAGGCTAAACAACTTTGAACTTTATCGCCAATACCTACGACTCGATTTCGGAATGAGGCTTGTGCGGCGGTGTTCCTTTGATAGGTTTATGTGTGCGTGCGTCGTCCTTACAAATGGCGTTTTATTTTAAAACGACAATTTTATAATTTATTTTGTTTGAAAAAATAACTTTTTCAATTTTGGGAATTTATTTTTTTCTGATTCATATTAGACTTTTATAGAGTAGTTAAAACTGTGGTTTCATTTAAAGTGGTGCTTCCACTTCCACCTTGTATATAAAAAACAAATATTTACATGTATGCCCATCGTTACTGGCAGATGCGTTGACGCTCCCATACCCCCGGAACTTCAGAGGTCCTTTAATGTGTACCTCTTTTTTGTCTAACAGAGCGTCGCGCGTCATAATGTTTATAGGGGATTGTTGCCGACCTTCGTTGCACTTGCCCGGCCATTTGGTCTCGTCTGTGGGTAAATTGTTTAATAATATTCTATTCTTTATATAAAATATGTTAACAAAACCTAATTTTGGTTTTTTTTAAGCTTCACGCTGTACTCCGCTTATAGCAGAAGAGGGCTTCTGCAAGTGTTACGACACTATGTTTACCGCTATTTAGCGGTGATACTGAGTGTTGAGTGGCGTTGATATACGCCGCGCTTTGTCTTGTTTCCAGAGCAGGGAAATGCAAATCTTTAATTCACGCTAATGGGTTTCGAGTTTACAACCGTCGCGTTTACAAGTGGACATTGCACGCTCTCCTACTGAATAATTATGTTTCAATATTATATATTAAGAAAAATTTTAATATTTGAAAATATTGAAACTCCTTAGACATTATATAAGCGTATAAAAATAGTAAGCATGTGTGTACTTAGTACATACTAAATATGAAAAATGTTTACAAATTTGACAGATTTGAACCAATTTGGATTTTTTGTAAAAAGTATATGTTAATAACAAATACTAAACTATGAAAATACCACAAATTAAGAGTCACTTAATTTAATACGAGATACTTACAGTCGTATGACCATTCCTCTCCGGTAGCGACACCTGTAATAAGAAAAAAAACGATTTAGCTTCATTTATATTTTAGAGAGATAACCTTGATGGGTAAGTTCGGCTTAAAGATTTTTATTCTCGTTTTCAAGTTAACAACATATATTAATAAAATAAATATTATTTTAGACTTAGCTCATTTAAGTATTTATTTATATCATACATGAGAATTATTTTTGATAATTCATTAAATTAATTTTATTATTAAACTAGCGACCCGCTCGCGGCTTCGCCCGCTTAAACCACAGAATTATTTAATTAACACATTGAATTATGTTCGTGTTTTGATATACATATAATGTATATCATAATGTATATAATGTATGTTTGCAACGCAATGAAGATTTTTAATGAGAAATTTATTAAAACTTTAGGTCGCTTTTTCGTACCTCCCATAAGAATCTTCAATTGAATGTTTCAAATAAAAACACAACTTATCGATACTTACAATAAAATCCTAACTCATCGGTGTCTGTACATAGAAGATTTACATTTAACGATGTAATAGCATTGGTCAGTTGGTCTGTTTGTCTGTGCGTTTGTTCACGATAATCTCAGAAACGGCTTAACCGATTTAAATCCTTTTTTTGTATGTATTTTGGCAATCTGCCCTTAAATATTTAGTATTAGTTTTATTTTAATCAGAGCAGAGCAGAGAAAACCTAGTATTAAGACACTCCGTTCCCCACTTTCTACCAAATTCTGGAGACATTGCGTGTTAAGTGGCAGAATTCAACGCCGCGCTTGTCTTCGACACCAGAGCGAAGAAATGGAAATATAAATTTAAGTAAATATTTCATCTCCTCGAGTGGGGATCGAACCCACAACCAGTTTTTACAGTCACACTTAGTGCCGCTGCGCCACGACTGGCCTCAACTGGACTGGGCTTTTTTTTAATCGGTTCACACAAAATTAAAACCAGATCCACGCTTTATTCCGCCTTTAGCAGGGTAAAGATTATGCGTAAGATTATGAGATTATGTTAAGTGTTAAGATATTGCGTATAATGTGTGACTGATCTGCGAAATTAAAATATTATTAAACGAAATGAAAATATTATTAAATTATAATTCAATCCTCCAAGTGGGGGACCCACACCAGTCGCGTTGCAGCCACAACTTTGGCCTTTAACAAAGAACAGAAGAGAAGCGCGTCAGCGCTCCTTTTACGGAAATAGCATATAGGTAAAATATTTTAAATTCATACCTAAAGAAT
>DWQW01008247.1:0-14157 GCA_018249695.1 Heliconius erato demophoon
AAAACATTTACTTTAACCATATAAAATCTTATTTCCACATGATCTATATAATAAATTAGAAATAAAAGTGCTTAAAGTTGTGGGACAGTCTAATTTTGCTAGGGTCATTTTTTCTGAAATACACTCACTTCGTAACAATATTTATGGCAAGTCTAAATTGTTCGTTTAAAGATATAAGATACCATACATACATAAAAATGTTATATATATTATTAGTTATATTTTTTTTTTGCTGACATTATTTTTGTGTCAATGTGATTACCTTTACCTATATTTATCTTTGTAAGTTCAGTTTTAGCGTAGACGGTCTCTAGATACATGTATTAGTATAGTCAGTTCACAGATACTGTAAATTCGACAACACGTCTCAAATATTTTATAGAACAACGTTATTGCAACACACCCGTCGTACCCGTCGTACTTCTGAACCGCTCTCATAGTGGAGTCGATTTATTTTGTTACAGTTGCAATTTTCTCTTAGCAAGGATAAACAAGCGTTTCACTAAATTAAATGAATAAAGCAACATGTTACAGTATGTTAAACTCGGGATTAATGCTACTAACTATATAAAAATGTAGCGTTTAATACATTTTAAGTGAATTGGTTAAAAAAATATCACCAGTGCACTGTTTGCCTAAATAAAAGAGAATGAAACAAGGAGAATTAAATAAATAAATAAAATAGAGAAAGCACAGTATCTTAACATCAAAATTAATATAATCTATCTTTCTGTCCATCTTTAAAATTGTATCTAAAATAGTATACAGTTGGATTTTATTTAATATTTTTTGTTAAATAATACTAATTAAATATTATACTTTATTATAATATAAAAGTTAAAATATAAAATGAACTTACCATGTATGATTCACAAAGCTTACATAGCCTACACAAAGTGTTTTTTTTTTTCAGTTTAAAATTACAAAATAATTAACGAGAGATGTCGTGAATCTAAAATTCACCTAACAAAATACTAAAAAAGCCGTTTAGTTTATTCTATTATTAGCTTAGCATTTTATTTGCTATACGACTATAAGATACATTCATAATTTTATTTTTACTAACAAGGTACAGTTTATTGAATAACGTGGAGATTGAGGTCTCGAGGAAAAGATCTTTGCGGTTTTCTTTGGTTCATTTGACTACTCTACTTGAGAACAGTGGGATATCTTCTGTCAATAAATGTGAAAGGTGTCAGTACGATTCCCACTCGGAGGAATCATTTTCTTTCGATTTGGTAGTTTCTCTGGTGGTGAATCTGGTGGTGAAGTACCACTCAATGTTCGTATGTTAAATAAAATTAATTAAATTAAGCCTTTTTAAACTTACTTCATTGATGATAGTGAAGTCAGTCTGTGTTTTTCAGTCTCAGACTGCTATGCTAAATAATTACATTTTATCTATACATTTCTTATGAAACTAAAAGTAAGAAAAAACTTGAAAGAAGTGGTATTTCATTGGCGGTGCAGTCTGCGCCCTTTAAAATTAATAGCCAATGTCCGAAACATAAAACCGTCTCTACATATAGTATAGAAGCTTTGAGTTTCGTAAGAGCTGTTCAAATATTCATGAAAGAGGGTGTTTCTTCTCGTACAAGGGACATCGCAGAACTCGACAACTAATGCATCCAATTTTTCTACTAACATAAACAAATATCAATGGTTTTTCATATTGAAATGTTATTCAATTTGATACATTTTGTATTTGGAATTGGCTTTAGAATGACGTGAGTGATGAAAAAAAGGTTTTTTTTGTAAAAAAGGACCGCATATTGCTAGCTATAACATTTTTAAATTATTTCAAAAAATAAAAATACATTTCAATTACTATGTTAATCTAGTTTACAGGTTTTTTAAAAATGGTTGCTACTATTTGTTTCAACAATCGTAAATATTATTCAAAATAGATTTAAATCCTTCATTTAAACATATAAAGCATCAAATCTGTTCTTAACTCCCTTTTAAGAAGCAGTCGGTTTACGCAAACGAGTAAAATAAGTGTATACAAGTACTACCGATTTATTGACTTACCATCTCTCTAAGGACGATATGGACTCTAAATAACTTGTGACAAATTGCTAGTTGAGAAGTGGCAGGTGTTGGATTACAATATTGAAATTCCCCTGGTTATTGGATATAAGGAATACTGATCACTTCGATGTTTTATCGGAAACCTAGATACTTATAGATGCTTTTAGAACGTTGTTTGCCACTTGCATTTTTAGAGATAGTGATAAGACACTACTTTCTCTGATTTTTTTGGTATTTACATAGTTTTTTTCTTTGTATTATAAAATATAAAATACGCTTTCAATAAAATTTGAATCTTCAAACATCACAGTCATACATAAGTGTACAAAATATAAAATATATAGACGTAAAAAAAATCTTAAGAGAAAGTTAAATATTAAACTCTATTATATTATGTAACGTTTTAAATACATAGAATAAATTGACATAAATTCTGTAAATTGAAAAAAAATATTATGTTTTCGCTCTAACTGTGTCGTTTAACCAACAGAATTTTCCAATAACTTAATTATAAAATAGATTGGTCACGTCACCAAAATGGAATTAAAATGAAACAATTGTCAAAGCGGACATTATTGTCCGCTTTCAAATGAAACTCGTTGCAATTACAGGGCGCGCTATACAAGCTAAGTCCCGGTTTACCGCGGATTTGGAGCACATCTGTGACGCACACGTGGCTTATTAGAATACGACTTACCTGACGTTATGTTTGGAGAAAATGTTCATGTGAGATCTTTTTTACCGTACATTTAGGTTTATTTATCTATATTTATGTGATTCAATATATGAAGCAGTTCGCTTAATTATATGTACAATTTAATATAATTGTTGTGCCATAATTGTTATTTAAAATTATTTAACGTTCAAGAAATTAAGCTTCTAATTTCTTATTTTGAATAAATTTAGTTGACTTTGACAAGTAATGTCATACAATTCTTGCCTTATCATATCATGAGCTTACATAAAATACAAAAATAATAATAAAGAACAACAACAAAAATAATGATAGAAGAGTAAAACCAGGATGGACAGTTAGTGAATAATGAATAAAGGATTATATTAGATTTAACAGAGCCCTCTGGCGAGCACTACATCGTTGAAAAGTGATACATACTATTCATTGCACAAATAAGTCCGTACAAGGTTTAAAATCGTTAAGTTTACTAATCCTCCGTCTGTTTCAGGTTTCTAATCAATTCTATAATTAAAGGTCTTACAGTGTTGGTGGAGCTAAATAGAATTGCAGGATATTTTTCCGCCAGTACTACATATTCATTTATACAGCTTCACGCTGTATCCCGTATATAGCAGGTAGTGGTAGGCAGGCAGAACAATCTAGTGTTAAGACACTCCGTTCTCCACTTTCTGTCGAATATTTGAGTCATTGCATGTTGAAGGGCGAAACCCAACGTCAAGCTTTTACCTTGGTACCAGAGTGAAGAAATAAAAACTTTAATAAATAATAATTCATTTCCCCGAATGCGAATCGAATCCACAACCGTCCTGTTGCATTAACATGCCTTTGCTCTTACGCTACGACGGCGTGTATTCATTTGCAAGTTGCATATTCAGCTTTATCTCATAAATGATGCAGCCGCTACTTGATGAAGTACATTCATAAAACTTTCTTTGTGTGTAAAGTGGAACGTTTTAAACGACTGACGTTAAGGACAATTGTCTACATGCAATGTTCATAGTTTTAGATGAAAATAGGCTATCGTGGTATACGTTTGTAAGAGAATAGAGGAGTTCCATTACCAGACGAGTTTTACATGGTACGCGGTCAAAGACTTTAAATTGTTGATGAAATATACAAAAAATGTAGATATTAAAAAAGTTCCCGTTTATGGGGAAAACTTTTAACTTAAACGACTTGTGAATAGTTTAAAATATATTCACATAGTTTTCTACTATCTTGACATACTATCTTATATCTTTCTGATCTCATTAAACCAGTATTACGGCAACATAATCATGAAGAGAAAAAAACTCAATGATATATCATTAATTATTTTGAATACTCATAATACATATTTATATAAATTTCATCGAATTTGTAGTTGAAATACCGTACAAAAATTACGTAATCTTTTTCGTTATTTTTTTTTTGTACAGTTTATAGTGTAAAAAGAGGCTAAAATCAGTTTTCACACTCTACTAATAGCAGATTACGTGGTTTTTGAATAAAAAAGTATAAATATATATTTTATACAATCTTTACATATTATAATATGACAATTGTCACCCACAGAAATTTGTGAATTTGTCGAACTTTACTGTATTTTGGAAAATTCAAATTCACTTACGCATAAAATTGATTTTGATAATTTGATGTTTTTACCATCACCGAAAGTTAAACGACGACGATAATAACAGGCACAGGGTACAGAGTCTACATTGGATTCCTATTCGGGACATATTTATAATTGAGGCCGTCATGGTGCAGGAACACAAGAGTATGACTGCAACGCGACGGTTGTAGGTTCGATCTTCACTCGGAAGAACGAATTATTGTTTATTAATATTTTCATTTTTTGCTCTGGCACCCAGGCAAAAGCCCGGCATTGAGTTCCACTACTCAACACGCAATCCCTCAGAAAATTAATTGGAAATTCGGTGGAAGGCGGGGAACGGAGTGTCTCAACACTAGGTTCCTTCTGCCTACCCTACTATATGCAGAACACAGCGTAAAGCCGATTTTTTTAGTTATATCTCCAAAAATACATCTTAACTATAGATTCTACCTCTGGTCTCGGGCACTTTTATATAAACGGAGCTGCGCTTACCTAAAAGAAAACTATATTTTGTATATAGTTTTTAATTGCAATAAAATAAGCAAGAGCAACATAAATTTATCTTAAGGTTTAGTACATAATATGTATATCTATAGTAGTATTTCATAATATATACCTACATCTGTAAACTAAACGAAACTTGTCTTTATTAATCCTTACCTCTTTGACCCTTGCAATATCCAGGGATTACAAAGGCCGTCTTTAAGCGTAACAATATTAATTACGCGATGCGCAACCCTGCATTCTGAGGGTACCCTTACGATGATAACATCTCCGAAGTACCGTTTCCGATACGACATATCGTATCAGTCTTATTCGTGATTATATGCTTTGATTTTTTTTTTATAGGGAACGGAGTGTCTTAACACTAGGTTCTCTCTACTTACCCTGCAGTGTGCTTGATACAACGTGAAGCTAATTTAAAAATACATAATTCATTATGATAAGATAGTTCATTCACACCTTTGGTGTTTCAATTACCTTTGATATACAAATAAGTCAGCCATTTCTTCGTTTTATTAATATATTTTTTGCATTATTATACAACAGTTGCATATAAATAAAATAAAGGATGATATCCATAGCTAGCTAATTTTGAACTTTGAACTTTGACTTTGAGTACAATATTTCTCGTTTTCTTACGTAGTTTTGCGTTAAGTGAATTATGGTCTAAAGTTTCGTAAAATGGCTGCGGGTATCGTGATAACCGCAGCTGCCTTGGGACAACATGCTAAGCTATGCGACTGGCACGGAGATACAATATACTACCTAGGTACTGTTAGCTATAGCTGTATGCAGGTGTCTGTCTAAATTTTAAGAACAAGACGTTAGCGATGTCAAAAGACGCAAATTAAATATTATCATATTCTCTTGAAATGAATTATTTGAATTCATTAAATTGTATGGAGAGACCGTATTTTTCTGAAATTTGGCTGTAGTAATAATTCAGAAAAAAAAAATACATTTGTGGTTAAATCCTAAAAAAGAAAAGTCTTAAAAAGGGGCCAAAATTTTCTATTAAAGCCGCTAGTTCAAGAAAAGTATCAGATGAAAGAGCTCTAAATGAGCTTAAATGTCAGAAAAAGCTCGAGACTTCTAATTTTTGTACGGAACCCACGGTGGGCGAGCCCGATTCGCGCTTGTCCGGTTTTTCATCTTCTTTTATTTGATTTAAATATAATAAGAAGAAACAAAATCACTGGTATTCATCAGCTGTTTATTTGGAAAAAAAGTAAAATATAAAAATAGAAAATATAAGCTCAAGTAAGAGAAAGCGAAGTGAGCCGCCAGTCTCTCTTATTTACTACTGAGTGTTTTGTGCTACGTGCCGAAGGATTTTACATATTTGTCGGTGGTTTCAGAAGCCCATTAGGTGTAGGAACAAATTTATAATGCAAATACGATTACAAGCCCGCCTCGAGTTGAGAGCTAATGCACTCTACCCCCACTATGAATTGTAAACTACAAAAACTTGTTCCTATAGGTAAAAAATGTTGAGATAATAAATAATTATAAATAAATAGTTATTTATATTATATATAGTATGTATAGTAAATTCACACATATAACATTTATCTGTGTTGAGTGGCGGATCTCAAAGCCGCGTTTTGCCTCAACACCAAAGCGGAGAAATAAAAATATAAATGTAAGTAAATATTTGTAGTGGGAATCGAACCCACAACCAGTCGATTTTACAGTCATACTTTGTGCCCCTGCGCCACGGCTATAGATATATTTAATAAATATTTGTATAGTTCAAGAGGGCAAGGCCGCACGGGTCCGCTAGTAATTCATAAATTATTGGTAAATTATATTACTGTTTATTTACTGTCCTAATCATTAGTCAGTTTTAAAGGTGTATTATTGAAAATATATAACAAAGTATGTAAACCCAAAATAAGGTACTTTTTCTATTAAGAACAGTTTGTTCTGTGAGAGACATTTAATAACCACTGTTCTTAACTTTTTACTAATATTTTACTTTTTTATTCTTTCTTCTTTCGAAGGATCTTTATTTCGTTATTGTAATTATTAAGGTAAATCAGTCTTGGTGGAAACTTACGATAGCACAGTATCCATGATATATGTAGGAAGGTTACGTAAAAAGCATGAGGACTCCCCAGAGGGTAAGTATTAAGAGATTGATGATAGTAGCCTAGGCGAAAAAGGTGTGAATAGACTGGTGTTTCTTCCTTTCTGGCTACCCCACTATGTTAAAAATATAGCTTATATATTTTTTTTTAGCTTCAGATTTTATTTACTAAGAGTAGAGCAAAAGGAAGTCATATATCAGCTATATTCCATATCCCATACAAAAGTAACAGACCCTAACAATATTTAAATGATGTTTGTAAATCTTTTGATCCATTATAAATTTTGCGGTATCATCAAAACTCAACGGATAAAAAGCACACAATGGTCTAATTTCGATGTTTTCGAGCCGTTTGTTCAGCGGACCGTGGCTGGGCTCTGATCGGCAACAACACTCCGTTGAATATGGCGATGGCCAACGGTTTTTTTTTTTGGAAAACATAAGCCAAAATGTTTGCGTTTCCCTTTCTATTGTTTTTGCTTTGTGCAAAGAATTTGTTTGTGTAACGATACCCGTTGTGTATTATGATTATTATGCGCACAGGTGAAACGTTGGGGGAAATAAAAATTAATTAATTCATTATTAGTTTACGTAGGTAGGTTTTTTTATTATTTTCTTTAATAAAATGTATGATATTATGTATATTAGGCAATACAATACTTTATTTACTAATTTGTTTATATAATTTATACAGAACAAAATAACGTCGCTAGAATTCGCGGAGGATTCTGCGTTGCGATCCTAGCGATATCAAGTGGAAAGAATAAAGAATTCTAGTTAACATGTCCTCTTTCCTCTGTTAACACGCATTTAGTGATAGGTTTAAGTTTATTAAGTTTTATTTTATTTAAAATAAATTATTCTATTTCCAAACTTGACTGTATGTTGAATTATCCAAATAATATACAAAGACAAATTTAAAATAAAATTATTATTATAGAACAAGAATTCAGCTCAACTGTAATACTTGGTGAATTGAAATCACACAAATCACTTCTAGTATTTATGCATTTTATATCTAGAATGATTTTCAATGATAAAAATCTGTGATCTGCATTTAGTAAAGCAATAATTTTATAGGTTATTTTTTTTCTCCTTTCTAAAGATTATCACAATATAAAATTAATATGTAGAATTAATTAGTTAGTAATTCCAAGAAAACAACGATACTGAAGTAATGAATACAAAAAAAAAATAATGTCACTTCAACATTTTGAATATTTAGAGAGCGGTACATCTATAGATATCAATTACATCATACCATACGTTTAGCAGTAATGTTTGCTTACTTACTAGTATAAAGACCTTTTAAAGTATCTATATATTCACGGTATAAAATTGACAGTGACAGTGGACGAGGCGAAAGAGGTATGTAGAGACCGTAGCGTTTGGCGCTCCGTTCTCTCTGACTACCCCGCTAGGGAAACAGTGTGAAGCTAAGATAATTTAAAGTTAAAATTGACCAATTATAAAATTACTGGGGGTCTTTATTAACGTAATAGGACGCAAAACAATTATTATAAAAAATGTCTGTTTGTTTGTGTGTTTGTTCACGCTAATCTCAGAAACAGCTAAAGCGATTTCAATACAATTTTTATTATTGGATTTTGGCAACTTTTCTTAACATTTAGTGTTTGTTTTATTTCAATCGGTTTAAAGATAAAAAAGTGATGTCCATATAAAGAGTTGCAAGAGACAATATTGCTACAAAATATGTGTTTTATTGAAGTGGCTTAGCTTGGTGGCAAAACTTTAACTATATTAATGTATGTACATTGTCTTTAAAATATATATCGGCTTCACGCTGTATCCCGCACACAGCAGGGTCGCCAGAGGGAACCTAGTGTTAAAACATTCCGTTCCCCACTTTCTGCCAAATTCTGGATGCATTGCGTGTTGAGTGGCAGAACTCAAGCGAAGAAATGGAAATATAAATTTAAGTAGTAAATATTTCATCTCCTCGAGTGGGAATCGAACCCATCAGTCGGTTTTACAGTCACACTCTGCGCCGCTGCGCCACGACTGGCCTCTCGATTTATTTGAATAGAATATAATAAATTAACTCAAAATTACAATACTAACAGACAAAACCACGTTCATCATCAAGAGATAGTCTCCACTAAAGAGTGCTCCCATATTACCATGTTAATAAATTAGATTATGGTAACTAGTTTTCAGGTAATACGATAGGTTATTCCGAATGCAATTACAACGTAAATTTTCAGTACATTTCGGATTAAGCTGTAGCTACACACTTAATTACTTCTGGGATGAGATATAGCTCACAACAATATTTTGCAGGAGTGCTGTTGTAAATGGTACCTTATTATACAGTCTGCTTTGAAAATACTAGGGAGTTTAATGTTGACAAAATTTACTTGCTACTACGACTCGGAATGGCACAGAGCTCTAGCTTCGTAGCAATTGTAAAATATAAGTATAATTTCGTATACATTTAAATTAAAGTACAACACGGAAACAACAATAAAAGATGATGGGAGAAATATGAAGTAAGAAATATTTAAATTTCTTACTGAAAGTAAAGATGCTGAATAGCAATATGGTAAGTGGGGATAAACATTGAACGCGGGGACAGTAGCAGCGATTTCCTACTGCCAGTGGTTAAAATAAATTAAATTAAATTAAAATTAAATCAGTTAACAACAAAAAAGTTTTTCTTTCATGGCGATACTAAGCATATAGTAATATATAGTAACGTCTTGTAGTATTTTAAGCTTACAGTTATATAGAAATTGTTAAGTGAGTATTAAATTAAATCTTTTTTTTTTGCTTAAAATGCGTGAATACAATTATAAAAATTTTAAAAGAATTTTTAAATGAATCAATAGAAATTATACCAAATAAAAAAAATATTAAATTTACTTAACAAAAATAGTCTATTATTTATTTAGTTACAGGTTAACTTTCGACATTAAAACCTCTTAGGCTCTCTCAATAGATTTACAACGTTCTGACGTCAGCAACTTTGGTCTAACTGATGGGGAAAGTTTTACAAACGTTATTACTCTAAATATCTCTATGGCATTCTATAGGCAGAGTAAATGTTCCAATTATCATAGCTAATGCGCCGAGAGGATGGAACCGCGTGAGTATTCATAAAATACTTTAGAAACACTTTGGGCTTGGTTTTCATACATTTTAATATAGATATTATTTTATATTACAGTGCGGCGTCTGACTGCAATTGAAATTGTCGTGGATTTGATCCCCGCTCGATTAAATTAATATAATTATTTAAATCATTTTTATCTCCACGCTCTGGTTGGAAACAAAGGGCGGCGTTAAATTCCACCACTCAATACATAATATCTGGAGAATTCGGCGGAGAGTGGGGAAGCGCGTCTCTTAACAGTAGGTTTCCTCTGCCTGTTCTGTAATTTGCTGTATCCCACAGCGTGAAATAAAAAAAAAACAAGTTCCAACTGTGATAAGGCAAAATGCGTTGTTGACTCCCGCTACTCAATATCAATACGGAATGTCACAAATTCAAGCAAAAAGCGGAGAAAAGGGTATTTTGACAATAGTGTATTACACCCCGCTATGTGGAACACTGAAAAAATGTACACACATAATGGAGATTGCATAATTTCATAAAACTCATGCTTAAATGCTTTTAAGCATCGTACCACTTTCTCATTAAATTTTGTTTCTATTTTAATTGCTTAAACAATTTGCTTTAAAACTCTTAGGGAAGGTTACCCGAATTTTAACCGAAGCTGAGAGAAAAATTTAGTTTATACATATATTTTCTTTATTCTTAGGTAAATGGTGAGCCTCAGAAAATTTATAGGATTTTTCACCACCAAGGGTAAAACGAAACCGCTTAATTTAAAAGATAAAATCTAATCACCTAAAACATTTGAATGTTGAGAAAGAAAATGGTTTGCGTTCGAAACCACAATTTGTTTTGCCGGATACCGCCAATTATTCGTATAGGTTACCTCACTAAGGTAACTTGTAAATACGGATAATGAAAAATATTTTTATTTAAAAAAAAATTAAAGTGTTATTCCATACTTAGGAAAGAATAATACTTTTTAGAAAATGTATAAAATTTTTAATGTAGCGGGATTTGAACCCGCACCCTATGGAAACGGACTAAGCGCTGTGACCGCTAAAAACGTTGAATTTTTTATACGTTTTCTAAAAAGACGAGATATATACTTAAAGTAGGTTAATTGAGTAAAACATATTATGTAAGTATAGTATATATTTTTATATCTTTTCCATGACATTTATTTCAGTCAGTTTATTAATATACTTTATTAAAATTACAAGCTAAACAAAGAAAATATTAATTATAATATATTATTTTCGCAAATTTTTCATATTAAATGCAAGGAATATTCAATTTACAACATCAATTTAAAATGAAAGTAAATCGTAAACGACCATATTATTGTATGTATATAATGTAATAGCGGCCCACTCGCAGCTTCGGTTATCGGCGATAGAAACACAAGCGTGCGACTGTAAAAACGATAGTTTGTGGGTTCGATTTCCACTCGCGGACTCACACTGGTAACAAGCCAAAGCACGGCGTCGAGTTCCACAACTCAAAACCCAATACCTGCAGGATTCGGCGGAAAATGAAGAACGGAAGTGTCTTAAAAGGATATAGTTATCTTAACACTATGTTCCCTGGTTCCCTTTGACTACTCCTCTTTGTCCGGGATACAAAAAATAGTACACATAAAAAACATAATTTTATATCATACAGAAAAATATTTTCCTATTTTTCCTCATACTCAATAGCGTACAGCTGAAATGTGATTATATGATAACAATATATTGTATTAGTTAAGTGCAGGCTCATCCCCGGTCGATCCCGAGCCGTATTGCAGAATCAGCCTTAGTAAGCCACTGTAATAGGTACAATAACAGAAAAATATTTGTACTGAAAATAAATATATTATGAAAAAATAATAATATTATGCTTCATCGGATAGAACATTTTATTTTAATTTATTGCATTTTATTTAATATTACGATGTTATAGTAGTAATAAGGAATAGGCAATAAAATATATTAAATAATTCCTTTTGACGCAGCTAATTCAAAACCTGAATCCACATCTTTTATTTAGTGGGTAAGACTTAAAAAAAGACTTTAATCAGTACAAATGTCAGAATAACTGTTAAGAATTATAAAAGTAGAAAATAAAGTAAGAAACAGGGATTCCAATCAGTAAAATTGATGCACACGTCGAAAAATGAAATTTGATTTTGTCTGAAGTGGTTGGGAAGGCAGCAGTAATAACTAGGGAGTCTTTTTAATCGTACCCGAAACGGACTAATGGGGATCCACAAAACGCATCCACGAGAAGTTATTACGTGAAAATTCTTTATTCACAATTCATATTTTATATCTGAATTAAAAAATACTATTATTATTCTTAATCTATCGTAAGTACAGGTATTTTGGAATAATGCTTTAGTTATTATTATTAATGTTTATATTAGAGGTTGTAGATTAATATAAGGTGTGTCAAACCTTTGTAAGTTTTTTTTTCATGAATTTTCGGTGATAGAAACTCAAATATGATTAAAAATAAAATGAAATAAGTATTCTAAGCAACCAGCAAAAAAAAAAATATGAATAGTATCCTCCTACCTATATGGCTTGCTCGCAGCTTGTCTTGCCAGAATCTACATCAAAACTTAATACAAAAAAAAAATGTTTCTGAGAATCGAACTCACAATAGTCACGTTAGCAGTCATATGCTATATGTTATGCCACTGTGCCATGATGGCCATAATTTTTGAGCTTGTTTTTTTTTTGTATAACTAAGTTGTTAAATGTAGAGAATATTAAATAACTCTCTAATATAATTTGACTTTCATCTTATTTGCTCTTCTATTTTTTTTAAACTTACCTTAAAAAATTGAATCATTAATATTTCTAGCAAAATATATGAGGTTAATTATGTAAGCTTGTAGAGTTCAAGCGTACATAAGTCAAGGTCAGACATTAGGTACGTGCGGTGAACTTTACATAAACTATCTTATTTAAATTGAATTTGTTGGTAAAAGACCTACTAATATATTAAATAAGAAATTAGTAAGGTAGTTAGGCTAATTAGTAGGGTAGCCAATCTAAAGAATTTAATGTTATAAAACAACAAAAAACATTTTTTTTTTGATTTCGCATGTATTTTAGAGACATCGAGCCAGCCAGAGTCCTCTTGGAATTTTTAATCATCAAAGAATAGGTATTTATTTAAAACATTCTTGCATAAAAATATTTTGCTTTATAAGAAGTAATTTTCATAAATTGCTTTATAACACTCAAACATTTTCACAAGTCACCGGCAAGTAATCATTTCAAAGGAAGGAAAAATTGGAGCATTTTGTTAATCTACATAAAACAAGACGCCAAATGATAAAGCATGAATACTGTGTGTAGGTTATATCACCTCAATCTGTTTAAAAAATATTTTATTATATCTATTTAATATCAGCTTCACGCTGTATCCCGCACACAGCAGGGCAGGCAGAGAGAACCTAGTGTTAAGACACTCCATTCCTTACTTTCTGCCGAATTCTGGAGGCATTGCGTGTTGAGTGGCAGAACTCAGTGGCAGAACTCAGAGATACCAGAGCGAAGAAATGGAAATATAAATATAAGTAAATATTTCATCTCATCGAGTGGGGATTGAACCCACAACCAGTCGGTTATACAGTCACACTTTGTGCCCCTGCGCCACGACTGGCCTCTATTTTATCTATTTAAAAAGTATTTTATTAATAACTATTAATATACATTCATTTTTGAATTCAAATTATTTTAAAAATGTAAATAAAATATAAATGTGTGATTTACATAAAAATCTATAATAATTAAATAACAGAAAACACATAAAATGGACCTAAGTAGAAGCGTATCAAGTCTAAATCTAACATTACACTCAACAGAATAGTAAATGAAATAGAGAAATATAAATATTGAAATTAAAATACTTGTTAATAAAAATTATAATCCATTGTTAATAACATTATTGAATTATATTTTAAGACTTAAATAAAGTCATAAATTAAATCACTTAATGAACTCTATTATAGAGTTCTTATAATTTACTGTACTCTATACTAAAATTTGCTTTCATATTGTACAAAGTACGTGTTGCAGATAAAAATCCATGTACGAAGTAAAAGCACAGTGAATTCTATCTTCCGGATTGGCAGAAAAAAGGAAGTATCTAGAAAATGAGAATTGTGC
>DWQW01008248.1:0-14154 GCA_018249695.1 Heliconius erato demophoon
TGGGGTCGATTCAAATGTCAAGCAGATGCACCCCACTTATGCAACACTATTAACGTAGCCTCGTTACATCCACGCAAATTGAATAATTGGGACACACGTCGCACTGTTCGTCTCGACCTGACTGACTTTCTTATTAGACGCTGTTGTGACGATTGTTAGCACTTGTTGCTTCGTTATGATGTTCGTTATGATGTATACGTTTACGGTATTTGTGTGGATACATCATATTATTCTCATTTACATTAAATAAATAAAATGTTTATTTAGACAATATATCGCTTAGTACAACATTTTACAACAACTTGGCGTTACGGATTTAAAAAGATAATGCTTCATTTAATAACATGAAATTTAAAAAATAATGATAAATTACTTTTTCATTAAAAAAATAATATGAGCGGATGTAGATCATTTCGAAATATATTAACATTACTAACTAACCTATATCAAATACAAATGCACTTGAAGATAATGAAAGTGTTAAACTCTTAACGAAAGCGAAACTACTTGCTAAACAAAACCGTGACGTTCACGTCAGAGATAAAAATATTTCTCTATTAAGGTATGTGAAAAGTATAATAGCATGGAGGTATACATTTTATATTTAAAACTTGCACGACATTGTTTTTTATTAAACTAATGATATTTTACAGATATTTTTTTTATAATAATTTACGTCTCTACATTGGCCTACTATGTACCTATATGTTAAATAATTATTATATTAACATGGAGGTATAACTTTTATATTTTACAGATATTCTTTATAAGAATGCACCTTAAATTACGATAATTTATGTCTCTACATTGACTCTACCTATTATGTACTTATAGGTTTGTTAATTATTACTTTAAGAGCTGTCTAAGATATTTTACAACATCATAGAAAAGGCAAAAAATAAATGTATTGATGAATTTGTGAAAAAGATTAATTGTAGATTTGTAAATTCACGCCATAAAATATACTAGCGACCCTCACGGTTTCGCTCGCTAGTACTACATAATTATTTATTTTCTCATTTGAATTACTTTCGTGATGTAAAAATGGAATGATTTTATAGAGAATATCTATAAATTGATGTTTAAAGTTTCAGCTAATTCAATAAAACATTTATTTACAATTTGTTAAGTGAAGTTTACCAAAATACAACAGTGAAAACTGCATTTAAATCTGTTAAGTCGTTTCTGAGATTAGCGTGAACAAACGCACAGATTTATCTGTGCGTTTGTTGTGCAGACAAAATATTTTAAGAATCATAATTTTGGATATTACTAATAAAGGCTCCTAATAATAGTTTTTCTCATATATCTTCCAGGTACAGACAGCAAGCAAAGTTAGTTTTTTTTACAGGTACGTATAGATTATTGTTTTACTTTTTTTAGTTATATCGTATTATTATTTAATGTTTTCGTATGTAATGTTTAGTAATTAATATTTGATTTTTTTTAATAAATTTAAATCATGGATATTATTTTACCGTCTTAAGGAAAAAAGGCACAACTAATATTTTCTACCAAATTGAGTTATATATATATTCGACATTAGAAGAAAAAGGCTATCTGCCTAATTATTACTGTATTTTTAGTAACAATATAAACAGAGATAGCACAAGCTTAAAAGGAAAAACTACACCATATTCTAAGTCTTAGAATAAGAAACGGGCGAACTGTGAGGTATTACTTTTATTCATCTGTATATTTTTAATATGCTTGATTAAAAAGGCATAATTGGCGCCAAAAAACAATAAATAAAACGACAGTTATGCCTACCGAGACGAACCATCTTATACATCTTATATTTTACTGATAGTATTACAATGAGAATGCATAATTAAATAAAAGTGTCTTTTTATTGTATCATTTTGAATCAAAGTTTTACAAAGAACAAACGCATTTGGGTGCCTTTTAATCATAATTTTTCTGATTTTACTTTATTTTTTTCGTTAAATTGAAAAAAAATAACGTAATTATTACGTCATGGATACTTACTATATAAATGCAAATATTTACATTCGCATATTTCGATAAACATATTTTATTGGCGTTTTTTTTTCTAATAATTTAAAAAATATTTTAGACTCTGTTTTCCCGATATGTACAAAATGTTATTTGTGGCCTTTTTCCTTATGACCGCAGTATTATAGTTCGATGTTAATAAAATTTTGCTTTAATTGGTATTTGAATTATTATTGAAAATATTTTAATCATTCTGAAAAATTGGTTTTACTCATAAATATTCTTCAAAATTTATTGTACTGTGACAGATAAGTACAAAAAAGCCCAAAAAATATGTACCTACTAAAAACGTGTTTAGAGTCAATAAGTGAAAGTAATAAATTAAATAATATTCATATTCCTTAACTTTATAAAATCTTTTAGATTAAGGCCTGATTTGAGGCCAGTCGTGGTGCAGGGACGCAAGTGTGTGACTGTAAACGTGACTGATTGTGGGTTCGATCCCCGTTGGAGAAAATGAAATATTTAATATTTTCATTACTTCTGTCTGGTGTTGAGGCAAAGCGCAGCGTTGAGTTCTGCCACTCAATACGCAATGCCTACAGAATTTAGCGAAGTGTCTTATCACTAGGTTCCCTCTGCCTACCCTGCTGTATGCGGTATACAGGGTGAACTTGATTCTTATTAAATTTGGTTTGATAAGATTTGGTGTTTATTAATATCATTAAACTGAGACCTAGAAGTTTGTGCTTATATTAACAGTGGTAAAAAATATTAGCAAATTGTATGGAAAATTATAAATTTCGACGTAACTCGAGAGGGCAGATCGCTTGGATACCGGATCCAGGAGGCGCGGGTCCGAGTCCCGCTACGTTCAAATTTTTATACGTTTCCTAAATAAGTATTTTTCTTTCCTAAGTGTGGAATAACACTTTAAAAATGATTAAAAAAATTATATTCTTCTTTAAATTCTACACATTATCCTTATTTTACCATAACAGTTCTATATGCGATAATGTTAGTTACATTTCAATATCATTTATTACTACACGATTCAAATACATTTTACCCAAGTAAGTGTTTCAGTCGTTTCGACACGTGACCACAATTACTTTCATAATGCTTTAAGGTCGTTACTTGAGTTTTTATTCCGCAACATTTGAAATATTTGAAAGAAAGATCACGTCTTTAAATTAATCACGTTCCATCATATCAATATAAATATTTCGAGCACGTTTCCATTTTGTTGTAATATCGTTTGTATATCATATATATGTATATCTATAGATATATAGAATTAATCTATAATAAAATAAATAAATCATCTTCACGCTGTATCCCGCACACTGCAGGGTAGGCAGAGGGAACCTAGTGTTAAGACACTCCACTTTCTGCTGTATTCTGGAGGCATTGCGTGTTGAGTGGCAGAACTCATCGCCGCACTTGTCTTCGACACCAGAGCGAAGAAATGGAAATATAAATTTAAGTAAATGCCCGCCCCTGCGCCACGACTGGCCTGGCTTATCTATAATATAGCTATAAAATGGTTTTTAAAATATTTTTTTTTATTTTTATACAATAAATAGCGTATTATCACATGGCTTGTCTGCTTTGTCAATAAGATCTCTTTGTTCTTAATATGTTAATTAGACCGTTGTGGCGCAGCGGCACCATAGTGTAACTGTAACGCGACGATTGTGGGTCCGATTCTCACTCGGGGAAAAGAATTATTATTTTCATATCTTTACTCTAATACCAAGTCAAAAAGGCGGCGTTGAGTTTCGCCACCCAACACGCCATGCTTCGACAATTCCTTTTGCTATATGCAGGACACAGCGTGAAGATAAAAAAGAAGTTATCTATTAAGCTAGAAATAGGCAATTAGTACCTACCTAACTGTGGTAAAATTCACGTAAGCTTCACAAAAGGGCTATATAAGAATAGATTTCGTTCACCTTAAAATTTACCGTTTTTTTAAGGAACCTTTCGATATTTCGTATACATACTTAATATCATTTTGTTAAGGTTTAATTACGTTACGACTTTCTTTAATAAAATTTGAAACGTTGGTAAAATTCTACTGAAATCTTAATTGGCCTCGCTTCTTTTATCGCTCTACTAATTGCAATACGATATAAAGTCCGAATATAAAATCAGTAAATGTGTAATTGTAAATAACAAGTGTCTCAACCGACAGTCGCTTTTAATTAGACGCACTAAATAAAAAATATAAAAGGAAATACTTTCTCTGTACAAAGAAATCCACTCAGGTAAATTTAAATCTAACTTTACTATTTTTTGTTTAAAGAAATGTTCATTGAATTTGAAATAGGAGTGGAGGATGGACCAATGGGCACAGGGCCATATGGGTGTGGTGCCCCGATCAGCTGTTGCAGGAATGTCGAAAAAAACAACAAAACAAACCTAAACTAAGCCACGTCAGGTAAGAGACGCTCGAAAAACAAAGAATCGTTCATAAGTAAGTGGAAGTCGTAACTTATTTCTTGAGTAGCAGTGAGAATGACTTGTACTTATTAATAATTGTTATTTCTAAGCTTATATGAAATTAAAGAATGTAGTAAAAAAAATATAGTTATATAGTTAAATAATCTAATCTATATATATAAAAGGACTTGTGCTGACTGACTGAGGTAAGACGCACGCAGAGCCGTAACCGCTGATGGTAGAAACGTGAAATTTGGGCAGATGTTTATTTTCATATTCTGGACATCCACTAAGAAGGGATTTTGAAAAATTTAAACCCTAAAAGGATGAAATAGGGGTTGAAAGTTTGTATGGATTTTTTTTTTAATTGGCACCGATTCTTATAAAATTTTAAATACAGACTCTTAAAAATATTTCATTGAACACATGTTTCATGGTTTTTAAGAATTCACCCCCTAAGGGTTCAAATAATGGGTTGAAAGTTCATATGGAAAAATCTTTAAATCGCCACCGATTTTTATAAAAATTTAAATTCAGACTTAAAAATATTTTATTGAACACGTGTTTCGTGGGTTTTTATTAGAATTCACTCCTAATAAGCGGGCGAAGCCGCGCGCGCCCTCTAGTCTTGGATAAAACGATGTAATCGATTTTTACAAAAATACAACGTATTTCGGCGGAAAATGGAGAATGGAGTGTCTTAACACTAGGTTCCCTCTGCCTACCCTGCCGTGTGCCGGATACAGCGTGAAGCTGATTTTTTTATAACCTACATATTTGTTAGGCATTGGCTAAAGTGGCAGTATCTTTAAAAAAAACCTCTACAAGATAAGGAATTCGATATAAACACCGCAAATGTTTATTTTATATCTACCTAGAACTTAGAAATAAAAAACGGATTCTAAGTATTTTTTTATGAGAAATTGAATATAAAACCGATTTTTATTTATTTTTTAATAAATATAATTTTATGTATTTTTTGATTTATGATGTAAAATAAAAAAGAAACAAAAAGTTAAAAAAAAAACTTGGAGGCGCCGGGTATCGATCCCGGTACCTCTCGCATGCTAAGCGAGCGCTCTACCATCTGAGCTACGCCCCCTATAATACTTAAATTGAAAATATGTGACATATACTGTTTTGAGTTGTTTTAGACATTCACTTAGTTATTTAGTAGCTCGTGGTATGAACTAGCAAGTTTTTCTTCCTATCTTATCCTTAACTTTATCAAAACTGAATGTTGATCATTTATGCTAGCAAATAAAAGCACACGATGACTATGGAAATACATTAATTATAGATAAGATATATTTTTTAGAGCAAGTCTCTTATTTAGGTTGTCATAATAAACTATTATTAGCTATAAAACATAATATTTCCTTATTAGGACAAGAAGTGAAGTTGGTAATGTTTTTTTTACATAAAAAAAAATATTATTGATTATAAGTTCTATATGAAAAATAAATACTTTTTAAATGAAACTACTAGAATATTTTTGTAAAAATTTGTTTGTTGAGGCCAGTGGTGGCGTAGCGGTACAAAATGTGAGAAGCACTCCAGAAAAAATAGGGAACGAAGTGACTTAACACTAAGCTCCCTCTGCCGACCATGTTGTGTGTGGTATACAACGTAACGCTAAATAAAGGATTACTTATTTATGAAAAAAAAACTGTTACGTTCCTTTAATAATTCTTACAATTAACATTGTAAGAGTTAACCAGTAGTCCTACACAGTAAACACTTTGGCATTGTGCCAAGTTAACTTTTTACAATGTATGATGTACGAATTTAGAAGTGGCACACATTTTTTTTATTGTAACATTAGTCAAATATTATTTTGACACTTCTATGACAGAGAAAACCTCAAGTTGCCTCACTTCTCACGATTTAATGGAGATATACTATCAAATGTATGATATCCAATTAAATTTTATTTAATTGTTATAAGTAAAATCATAATTATCATATAAATTTTATGATTTTTAACGATGTTTAGTTAAGTAGGTACTAACTAACACGTAGAAGTTCAATGTTAGGAATAAGTAGCATTTGATATATTATTATATCCATATAACACTATTGCGGCATTGAGTTCCGCCTCTAAACACGCAATGCCTCCAAAATTCGGCAGAAAGTAGAGAATGGAGTGTCTTAACACTAAGCTGCCTCTGCCTACCTACAACAGTATGCGAGATACAGCGTTCAGCTAAGAAAAAAATATTATCATTAAAGAGTTTATAATACGTTTCTAAATTGCGTGTAAAAACTTATTAATTGTGCGTTCGAAGTCTACTCTAGAGAATATTTAAATTTGAAATGTTCCATTTCGCTGGCCTGGTGAAAAATTCTTGAAAAATTACTGGGTTTCGCAACCTGACGCACTATCTATATCTGGTTGGGTTGTGAAGAATGGAGTTTTTCTTTTTAAATTATTGTTGTTTATATATTTTTGGTGCTCAAACTTTCTAATATCTTTATCTTTATAAGAAAGCTTCGTTATGCTAACAACAATAGCTATAGTGAAGTATCTGTAATTTTTATTCTTTTATTGTGTAAAAGCGATAGATTGTAAGTTCGATTAGAGAAGTTAAAAATGTCCTAAAGCGCGAGGTGAAACTTTGCTATGTACCAAATTTTATGGAATAAAATGTATTTCTTGTATTAGGCTAATTAAAGAATTTACACATATTATACTTATGCTAAAGTTCAGTCCTTAAACTTAATACGTAGCAAATACGTTGTGCCGAGGTCTTACTTTATTTATTTAACTCTACCTACCAATGCACCCACACCCACCCTCCGTTCACATTTAGACACTAGCGTTCACCATCTGTGTGTTAAGTGGCGAAACTCAACGCCGCGCCATCAGAGCGTCTTTTAAATTATTTTAATTTATTACATTTTTCATTGAGGCCAGTCGTGGCGCAGCGGCACAAAGTGCGATTGTAAAACCGACTGTTTGTGGGTACGATCCCCACTCGAGATGAAATCTTTATTTAAATTTATATTTCCATTTCTTCGCTCTGGTGTCGAGGCAAAGCGCGGCGTTGACTTCTGCCACTCAACACGCAATGCCTCCAGAATTCGGCAGAAAGTGGAGAACGGAGTGTCTTAACATTAGGTTCCCTCTGCCTACCCTGCTATTTATTTATTTAATATTTTATTGCATATTATTTATGTACGTAAAATAAATAAATACTTTATTTTTAGTCATGTTATAAAATATATGATTACCTATTTACTATAAATTGAAATTTTGAAACAGCTCCATTTTGTAGCAGAACCAAAGAACCAAATATAAATTATCGGATTAAAAGAAACAACAGTCTCAAGTAAAATTTAAACATTTTAATAACAAAAAACATAACAAATAAGTTTAATTATATTTTAATTTTCTCCTTCCAATGCCACCACGGTAGCGCCTTTGCCGACCGCGTCACCTTGCTTGAGAGCGACGACGTCTGCAACCACGCCATCTCTCGGTGAACGAACCACATACTCCATCTTCATTGCAATCACTACGAATAATGGTTGCCCTTTAACCACCTGAAAAATATATATTTGTATACAATTATCACACAAATATTACTATTATTTATTATAGAAAAAAAAAACAACAAGGAGAACATATTGTCTGGAATTCCGTTTCCTCTGATACTACGCCGAATTTGGAAGGTATTGCGTGTGGAGTGGCGGAACTCAACGCCGCTCTTTGCCTCGACACCAGAGCGAAGAAATAGAAATATAAATAAATATTTCATTTCCTCGAGTGGGGATCGAACCCATAACCATCGCTTTACAGTCACATGCTTGTGCCACTGGGCCACGACGGCCTCATCAAATATTAAAGTAATAAAATGTTATTTATACATTTGGCAATCACAAAAACGTGTACATCACTAATTAATTATGAATTAGGAATGACAATAACTATTTATTTGTCGTTAGTTAAAAATTTAACAAGAAACCATTAAAAAATTAACATCACAAATAGCAGTCAGAAGTTTATAAGCTGACTTGGAGACAGTCATTTGAATGCAGCATTTTAAATGGGTAATTAAAATTATGATGTTATGTTAAGTTGAGGCCAGTCGTGGCCCAGGGGCACAAAGTGTAATTGCAAAACCGACTGGTTGTGGGTTCGATCCCGAGTCGAGGAGGTGAAATATTTATTTAAATTTATTTCTCCATTTCTTCGCTGTCGTGTCGAGGCAAAGCGCGGCGTAGAGTTCGCCACTCAACACGCAATGCCTCCAAAAGTCGGCGGTGAATGAGGAACGGAGTGTTTTAACACTAGGTTCCCTCTGCCTATACTGCTGTGTGGGATCCAGCGTGAAGCTAATTTATTTATGTATTTTTTAAATAAAGTTATATTCGACAAACCTTTCACATAATAGATATAACTGTGATGTCCATTAAAGCTTCAAATAAAAAAAGAAGGAGATAAACTTTTGTTAGTAGTATTTTTTGTTATTATACATACATACATACGGTTTTGATAAGCAAAGCAAAGAATAATTAAATTATTTATTTACTATTATTGACAGTGGTCACTAGCCATCTTGTAAAGATACAGAACTAAATGATGTTCTATTTAGCAACCATTAAACTTTAAGAGAGATATATATTGATTCATCTATCTATTTTCCAGAACATATGGAGTTTAAAATGTTAATCGAGATGTATGGGATTAAAGAAAATAAATCAAAACCGGTCAACCCGTTCGGTCTGTAGAACTCCACATAGAAACAAACATACATACATAGACTGATTCTATTACCATCTTTTGTGCCGCACAGTCGGATCATAAAGGAATACGTAAAAAATCTCTGAATTATATTTTTTTGTGTTTAACTTAAAATAAGATCGGATTGGGGTCAAATTTGGTATTTTTTTAGCATCAGCTGAATCAAGCACATAACAGGAGTAGGCAAAGGAAACCTGGGAACCAAATGTTAAGATATTCCGTTTCCCATTAAGACATTTTCGTTCTCAATTTTCCTATTCTGGAGCATTGTGTGTTGAGTTGAGAGCGGAACTTAACGCTGTGCTTTGCCACGCTACCAGAGTGATGAAATAAATATATTAAATATTTCCCTAAGTAAAGTAGTAAAAAAGTACAAGTAAAGTAAGTACGAAAAGTAAAAATTCAAAAAGATTCAATAATATAAACGTCGTTAACATTCATTAACAGAATGTTACATAAACATTAAGTGAAACAATATTAAAGAGTAATTACGTTATTACAGTAATATTATTGGTTTTGTATAAAAGTTAGTTAGCTTGAATAGTTGATTACTTAAGTGTATTCTTGTGTTTGGTTTTAAAAGAATTAATGATATATAAATGTACCATTCATTTGTTTTGACATAGTAAAAAATAATAAAAATTATGTACAATCAAATAAACTGTAAATTTTGGGCATCCTATCATGAAAAATATAGTTACTTTTTCATGAATACACTCCGATTCTATTAAGACGCTCCGTTCCCCATTTTGCGCCAAATTCTAGACTAGAGAGATTGCGAATTGAGTGGTGGGAATCAACGTAGGGATTTACCTCGTCACCAGAGCGAGGAAATTAAAATATTAAATATTGCAGTTCCTCGATTGGGAATCGAATACACAACCTATCGCGCATGCATGTCCCCCTGCGTCACTATTAAAAAATATTATGTAATTTTTTTTAATGATGTTTACATGATAAGATTTAATCTCCAAGAAGTTTAAAGTTATAATAACTATATTATTTTAAATGAAACTATTATACCGGATTAATCGGGTATATTTAGTATTGTACATTTTTGGTAACCCGACGTTCCCCAGTTATATTTCTAGAATGATCCGCAAAAGGCTATTGAAATACACAAACATCCTAATTTCAATAGAGATGGACGGTTGGAAACCTTTTACCACCTGCGACCCACTCATAAAATCTATGAAGTCTCAAGCCCACCATACCAGAGAGCAAGATACAATCAGCTCATTCTGCAGAAAACCAGGGCAATATGCGAGGCAATTAAGAAATCATTGGCAGTAGTTTGATATTATAATTATGTCAACTGACGACTGACCACAGACTACTGCAAAGTGTTCGGAACGTCGAGTTTCCAAAAATGTATAATACTTAATACATATATGCGATAAATCCTGTTAAATAATCATTTAAAATGTGTAATACGCGAAAAAAATAAATAAATCTTAGTATATTATTTTTCTATAGCGGAAACAGGACCATACTTACTTCTATTATTATATAAAATAGAACACAACTAAACACTAATAAATGTATATTTTAGATAATAATACCAAACACAGAGAATATTTAAATATAAAAACAGCCATATATTATTAGGCTATTTTAAATTACGCAATAACAAAGTCGATGGTGTATCAAGTCATGTAACCACCCACCAATCATTGTTTATATTAGAACTATATAACAAAAATTATGATATCTACCACATTTTTATCAGTATTGATAAAATAAATATTATAATTTTGTTTTCTTTTCTATGTAATTTTATATATGAAACTGATAATATTAAATGAATGTTTTAATTAAAGTTTTAGAAATAGTATATAGATCAGTCGTGGCGCAGAGGCTTAGCGTGGGATTGTAAACGCGACAGGTTGTGGGTTCGAATTCGGCGGAAAGTCGAAAGGGAAAGAAAGAGGTCGGAATTGTCTTAATGGGAACGGAGTGTCTTAGCACTTGGTTCCCAGGTTCCCTTTGCCTATCCTGCTACGTGCATATATGTATATTGTGAACCGATACAGCGTGAACCTAAAATAAGAAATAAGTAGTATCTAAAGTTTTAGAAATAGTATTAAACTCATATTATTAAAAATATTGCTGTTAAAATTTAATGTATATTTCATTGAACAATTATAATGTATCACAATGGTTATATAGCGATTGTTGTGGTTTCAATTTAATTTCGTTGTGGTTTAGCTACGTAATATGCAGTGTACCAACGTATCTTTAGGAGGAAAAAAAAACCCAAAAAGTGACGTGTTACTTTCTATTTGTTTTCATTTTTTTTTAAAACTTCGTGAGATAAGCTGAATATAAAAACTGAGACACAAACTTTGTAATAATAAAATGTAATAATCAATATTTTTTACAAAATGCTATCAGAAAACCTATACGGAGAACGTATGGCTTAGTGGTCAGAGCGCCTGGTCGGTTTCCGGGAGGCGCGGATTCGAGTCCTGCTACGTTCAAATTTTTATACGTTTTCTAATTTAGTATTTTTCTTTCTTAAGTGTGGAATAACACTTTAAAAAATGTTTAAAAAACCTATGAATTATTCTAAGCCTAAACTAACACAAATGTATAATTTTTTTTACATAAAAGTTTTACTCTTACTATAAAACTAGCGAATCTATATTTTTGGTTATCATAAATTATTTTAATGAGGCCATTGTTTCCCAGTCGCACAAGCGTGTGGGTTCGATCCCCACACGGGGGAATGTATTATTATTTACTAATAATTTTCATTTCATGAGGCCAGTCGTGGCGCAGTGGTACGAAGTATGACTGTAAAACCGACTGGTTGTGGGTTCGATCCCCACTCGAGGAGATGAAATATTTACTTAAATTTATATTTATATTTCTTCGCTCTGGTGTTGAGGCTAAGCGCGGCGTTGAGTTCTGCCACTCAACACGCATTGCCTCCAGAATTCGGCAGAAAGTGGGGAACGGAGTATCTTAACACTAAGTTCCCTCTGCCTACCCTGCTGTGTGCGGGATACAGCGTGAAGCTGATTTTATTTTTTAATAATTTTCATTGCATCGCTCTGATTGAAGGCAAGAGGACGGTGTTTACTTCCGTCACTCAACATGTAATGCCCCGAATTTAGCAAAATGTGACGAAAGTGATACAGCGTGAAGCTTTGCACCGTACACGCCTTTGTCATGTAGGTGGAGCGCGTCTGGATGTAAATGCAGTTGTGGGTTCGATTTTCACTGGGGGGAATGAATTATTTTCATTATAAACCGGTGATAACGTAAATTACGTTGCGTTGAGTTTCACCAATCAAGACACAGTGTATCGAATTTACGGTTGTCTTTGCATATTTTATCGCTATATGTGGAATAAGGCGTGAAGCTGAAGAAAATAAATGTTTTTATAAACTTATGAATTAGGCTTTGTTTAAAATATACATTGTATAGATAATATATAACATAGTAAAATGAACAGACAAGAGTGTAGTATCTGACCCTATAAAGTATTTACAAATTAAACTTCGAAAACTCTTTTTTTTTTTAATTTAAAAAACGGCCCTTACAGCCGGTCCGCTGGTAAAAGACCTAAAATTAATCCTGTCCTTAATCATATAATTCAAAGTAGTTTACTGCAGTAAAATTTAGTAAAAATAAAAATAAATAAGCCGTAAATAGGCTTGCCTGCATTTTGGCCTTAGAATATTTTACGAAATAAAATATAATTTTTCTTTTATGTTTTTCGGCTTATATTATTGATAATGAAGTCTTCGTGCTGCAGTAATGGTTTTAGGTTCGATCCCCATTCGAGAAAATGATTATTTATATTCCATTATTTTATCTTGTTTCCTCACTCCGATAAGCAAGTTAGGAAAAGGAGATCTTAATTATCTATTATTTAGAAACACCACGAGCGTTTAATGCAAGAGTCAAAGATGAAATATTATTGAAGATTGTTACATTTATAACAGAATTTCTTTTATCAAACAAATTTTACATGATAGTGCATTTTAAAATTTTCACATATTTCGTTGAGAAAAAAAATAAGAACTATGAGAGGTAGTCGTAGTGGAACAGCTGTAAACATGATAAGTGTGATGTCGATTCTCACTCGAGGGTATGATTATATTTAAAGTCCATTTACCGGGTTTACTCGGGTATGAACAAAGCCTGGCGTTGAGTTCTGTCACTTTATATGCAATGTCTCGAAAAATATATGGTAAGTGGAGAATGGAGGCCGAAGTGGCGCAATGGCAAATGCGTGTGTGTGACTGTAAAAGATTGGAGGTTTTATTCCTATTCAGGGTAGTGAAATATTTAACATTTTCATTTCTTAGTCACTAAACACGCAATGTCTCGAGTGAATCTCAACACTAGGTTCCCTCTGGCTACCCAGCTATATGCGTAATATAGCATGAAGCTGAAAAAAAAGTATGAAATGGATCATCTTAACATTAGCTTATCTTATAGCCCAGAACAAAATAATTTATTTACCTTATCTCCCTTATTAACTAATATTTTTTCGAGAACACCCGGTGTAGGCGAGCACGCGCTGTCAGCGGAGGCGGTAGCTGATGCTGACAACGCTTGGTACTTAGGACGTGGTAAATGCACAACTGTTTGGCCGTTCTGTAAATGTAAAAAAAAACATATATTTTCTCCTTTCTATTAAATGAAAAAAAGATTCAACGATGCGAATAATTTCTTCTTTTATAGAATTAACTTTAAAAAAGATAAAGAGTGTTGAAAAAAAAAGTTTTCTCTTTAATCAAATTTGAACCTACGACAAGGGTATTGGATCAGTTTAATTTTAAATGTACCACTCTAATAGCGTTGAGTTATATTTAGGAGTTATCTAGGCTAGATTTATAAGTAAAGTTACACAAATACATATTATAATTAAATCTATATATATAAAAGGACTTGTGCTGACTGACTGAGGTAAGACGCACGCAGAGCCGTAACCGCTGATGGTAGAAACGTGAAATTTGGGCAGATGTTTATTTTCATATTCTGGACATCCA
>DWQW01008249.1:0-14154 GCA_018249695.1 Heliconius erato demophoon
GTCTCGATTATATTCTCGACAACGATGTATGGAACTGCTGATTTTTTTTTCAATATTTAGATATCCTCATAAAATTTTTGCAACAATTATTACATTAGAATATATTAATATAAAAAAAAATTAAAAAGTTAAATTTAATTTTTAAAATTTTCGTTTTGTATATTACAACATAAAGATGATCAGATATTTTAATTATGATTTGCCAAGCGTGGGCTAAAACAACATAACAGGGTAACACTGATCGAACGTTTTCCGCGCATAGGTATTCTGCGCAATTTTACGCGAGTACCTCCGATTATCAATAAGAGTTTAGACGGACTATACCTATTTATTTTTATTAGTTCATTTATTTTCTAATTACCCGACTACGTCAGACAAGATGTGTAATGTTTTCCAAGTGCGTGCATGTATATAAGGAAGTACTTACCACGTACATCTTAGGCACGCGCTACAGGGTATCATTGAACTCGTCAAAATTTTGATGAATAGTATCACTACCTTATATCAACTGCTAGCTAAACCTAGCAAAAAGAATATTTGAATAATAAAACTAAAGTAAGATGATTATTTTAAAATAATAAAATAACTACTGATAACTATGAGCTGTACAGCGTGAAGCTGATTTTAACTAAATAATATCTTCCTTCGATGATATAACACCTCCGACTTCCTATTGAGGAACATCATACTCTATAGAGTTTCTATGCTATATAGTTGGATGTCACAATCGGAGGTGTCGCCGTTGCGGTCAGCGTGTATAAAAAAACTGTCATATGGGTTTAGCATTTATTTGTTTTAAAAAAAATGGTTTCACAACTTAACTTTCAGTTCATGTTTCCTCAAAAACGAAACATCAAAAATTTTGGTAATTATCTTAAGAACACTAGAAAAGTCCCGTCCAGTCTCTCTAAATACCTAGTAATAAAAAAAAACCAGCTTCACGCTGTATCCCGCACACAGCAGGGTAGGCAGAGGGAACCTAGTGTTAAGACACTTCGTTCCCCACTTTCTGCTGAATTCTGGAGGCATTGCGTGTTGAGTGGCAGAACTTAACGCCGCGCTTAACCTCGACACCAGAGCGAAGAAATGGAAATATACATTTAAATAAATATTTCATCTCTTCGAGTGGGAATCGAACCCAAAACCAGTCGGTTTTACAGTCACACCTTGTACCCTTGCACCACGACCGGTCTCAATTAATTATAAACAATTAAAAATATTGATACCAAATAAGATTATTATTAACTATCAATTTCTATTATGTGACAATATAAATAAGAGGCCAGTCGTGGGGCAGGGGCACAAAGTGTTACTGTAAACGCGATTGGTTGTGGGTTTGATCCCCACTTGAGGAAATGAAATATATATTATATATTTCCATTTCTTGCGCTCTGGTATCCAGGCATAACGCGGCGTTAAGTTACGCCGCTCAACACGCAAGGCCTCGAAAATTCGGTGGAAAGAAGAGAACGGAGTGTCTTAACACTAGGTTCCTTCTACCTACCCTGCTGTGTGCGGGATACAGCATAAAGTTGAATTATAAAAGATAAATGTTTTCTTATTTTATTAGAAATAAATTCAAATTTATCCCCTCTACCACAAGTCAAAGAAGGGTGAAGTAATTGAAGTTAATAAAAGAAATTAAAAATCATAAAGCATAATTAAATAATACTTTCTTGTTGTAATTTTTAACGATAAATTTTATTGTGATATATCTTAAAATTTATAAGTACTACGATATTCACAAATCACAACTACAAAAAATATTACATTCAAAATTCATATTTTACGCCTGGCAATAATATACATAAGCTGTCATTTTAAAAGAATTATCTTTTAGTTTTCCGGAAAATGAAAAGAAAACGTTATATCTGATTGCAAACTTAAATTTTATTGTTAAAAGAAGCATTTGAATTTATCGCATTTAAAGTCACTTTACTTAGAGTTTTTTTTTTAATTTCAATTATCGCTAATGATTAGACAGTAACATTTTAATTGGCATTTGAAAAGTGTTCATTTATAAATTGATTTAATGAAATAAAAATATACATTTGTTTGTAAATATCTTAACAAAGGTACTGTGATTTATAACATAAACTCTACTACTTACATATTCTTCAAAATGGGTGATGGCCAACAAAATATCGGTATTGTAAAATTACTATTATCACATATTTCATACTTCTTGTATGATTCTTTAAGCTTTTTCTATATAGATATTTTTTTAGATGACATGGAAATGCTTACGGCACTATATGATTTCGAGGCGACATTAGCTAAAACATTAAGTTTTACGGAAGGAGAGTTCTTTTTTCTGCAGCAAAGTAACACTAAACAGAGAAATTGGTGGCATGTCGTTAATAGAAAAGGTCAAGTCGGTTTCGTACCCTCGAATTACGTAGCTGCAGTAAAGGTATTAGTTTGCTTTATTCAAGTAATTAACACTAATAATGATCTAATTCTACTCTAGTCATTGCTATACACAAAAAACTCATTATATTACAGGTTGAGGCAGAGTTCTATTTGACATTTTTAAACGATTGTATTAGAAATTTAAACGATAATACAACAATGTCTTCACAAAAACCAGAACTTTTATTAAGATTAACTGAAAAGAAAAAACAACTGCAAGTATTAGTAAAACCTTCTAGCAAAAAGCAAGCCGCACCCAAACCTCCACCACGGCTAGATGACAGTACTCCACCTAATGGAGTATCACCTTGTTTTGATCTAAGGCCCGTTGTCTCTCAGCAACAAATATCTGAAGAAAAGCAATCATGTTCTTCACCTTCTAAATCTCAAAACAATGCTTCAGTTTCGAAAGGTATGTTTATATTTTTTTTAAATATTTGGTTGTATGTATAAAGTACTTTCAAGTAAATTATATTAATTTCTTATTGTTTTTTATTATAAATTATAAGTCATATTTATATATTGTATCAAATTGATTGCCTAATTATAAAGAAAACTGTTGCAGTATTGATCTCTACTTGAGAGAAAAAATATTTTCACTTCCTTGCTCTCGGTAAATCAATAGATGACAAATTGTGGTGGTGAGCCCTGTTATTCAACCTGCAATGTCTTCAGTATTGGGAAACAGTGTCTTAACACAAAGTTCATACAGTATAAAAATATATATATATATATCACAGAAAATTGATTATTGCTAAAGTTTTCATCTTTATTAGATATTGATGATGACAAAAAGATAACTAGTGCCAAAACAACATCCAACCAGTTGTCTTCAGACACAGACAACCAAGATGACAGTCAGGACAGCAGTGAGAGCATCAAACCAAATGCCATCTATGAAATAGTACAGGCAGTTCGTAAAGAAACCCAGCTTAGTCATGATATGTCTAAAGTTGCTGTTGAAACAGTACTAATCTCTCTGAGGGTGAGTTCTTATAGTTATATAAATATACCTACAAAGCATTCCTTGTATTCTCTGTGTGGTTGTGTGAGAATGGTCCCAGAGTGAGAAGCTCAAGTAGTGTTTGGGACTTGCAACCTAATTAAAATTAAATTTTTGATGTTCTTGCCAAATCAATACTTTATATTTATGTAGAAGTAAATTTTATGAATATCAATATTGTCAGCTTAAAATATAAACCCACTAGATTGGTTTTTTGTTGTTATGTACTCCATAATTTAAAAGTTTTAGAATTTTATTTTATTTGATTTAGTATGTATTGAGAATACAAATCAATTTTTGAAATTCTAATAATTTTCTAATAAACTTATAGTTTTTTAAAAACACCTCTCTGGATAATTTGTTTAAAATAGGCTGTTCGCAAAGTTTATACTGTAAACCAACAATATGACTTAGTTTTTTTTAATTTTCTTGTTAAGTTTTGTGTTTGAACAGCACATGCAGCAATATTTACTAACTTTTATATCAAGGAAATCCACCACTTTATACAGTACAAATATTTTTCATTATTTACAATGTAATCATAAAATGTTTTCATATATAAAATAAAAATACTTATATATGTTGTTTTACAGTATGTGACATTATGGGTTTGATTCCCACTTGAAGAAACAATTGTTTTTGTCAAAAATTGGGCAGTAAGTAGGCAATGTAAAAGCATCTTAAAACTAAGTTTCTACTAAAAACAACTAAACTTAAGTTAAAACTAAGTGTATGCTATGCTATAGCATAAACTTAAAAGTAAAAAATAACTATAAATATATTTTTATTTCTATTATAGGAATTCCTTCCTGGTGGAGCTGCAAGATCTATAATAGATGCCTTATTGCGAGAGGCCAACAGTAATATAACATGTCCAAAGAATGCTATAGATGCTGCGCCAGATGCTCTCAGGATGATGACAGCTCTCAACGCCTTGTCGAAAGCAGCGAATGATGCACAACAACGGGGCTGGGCTCTACACGATGATGCCCATGACATACAAACACAATTGTTGGAACTTATATCTGTTATGGTAAAATACTATATGTATATGTATTTGAAAACTCAATCTATAATTTGAAATGTTATTACTAAATTACACTACTACTATTTAGGATGAAATCCCTATCAGTAGATTGTTTATTTATTAAATATTTTTTTGATTTAAATTGACAAAATACAGCATTGGTTGCTGCTATTAGATTTAAATTTAATAATTGTTTTTTTTTATAATTTAAAGGAGAGAGGATTACATCAGAGTTAATAAATAATCTTTTAAGATTATGAAATTTAAAGGCTACAAGATACTATTAAATAATATTCACCTACTCTTCTGTAAGCATGATATATGAGATTATATTAAAATCAGGGAACTTTTCTGGCCTTTTAGTTTCATTTCAATTATCACCAAAGCTTATAATTTTCTTCTAAATAATAAGCTTCTGTTACAATCATGTTTTTATCAAATTATTTTTATTTGATAAACAAGAACTAATACTCACAGCTTATTATCAAGGGAATAATGAAAATAAAAGAAGATGAAACAATCTTCTTTTTCAAATCTTGATAATATTTCTTCTACTACTACTACTAGATTTCATTGTTATACCTCCTGCTTCTACTTCTACCTCTAACAATTTTACTCTTACCTATTGGATCAGAATTTAGATAAAAATTCTTTTTGATATTTTTGTAACATTTACTTCACATAATTTGTAAACTTCTTTTGTGCTTGCTTGAAGCAGAGAATGGTTCCAGGGATCAATCTGCCTTAAAAGTATTAATTGGCACCCTTTACATTATCATGATGTTGTTGGAACTAGTGAGGCCCATAGTTGTGTTACATAAGTCAAGATTAGTATTGTCATCTGACAGCTTAGACAACACTATTAATATTTTAAAGAAATATCTTTTTAAAACTTTTGATAAAATTTCTTTAAGACTAAGATGGCCAACATGTGCCAATGTTTTTGGATTCAAACAATATATATAGAAAAGTATTTCATTTTATATTGTATATAAAAGTTTTAATTTTGTTTTTTCCAGTCTAATGCGGATGTGAACATATCTCAACATGTGCTCAGCAGTCACCGCTATGCATATGTCACAACCTTGGTGCAATACTATCAAATGGAAACTCGTTGGCCGTTGCGGCAACTGCTTTTGCAGGTAATATTATTGCTTCACGATTTGTCCTATAAGAGGGAGGAAATGTAAAAATGAGACGACGATGAGTTCCGCTGCTTATGTATGTAAGAAATAAAGTATTTTAACTTTAAGTCCCTTCTGTTTACCCTGCTATATGCGGGTTATAGTGCGAGACTAAAATGAAAAACGAAAAAAGGTATTTACAGCATCATTCTTAGAATTATGAGGTTAGATAATTTATTTACAATACAATATTACTGTGATGACGCAGTGAGACAGCATCCACTCTAGGGTAATGATTATTCCATGATCTCTTCTGCTACTCAACATGCAATGTTTCAAAAATTAGACAGAAAGTGTCTTAACAGTAGGTTTCCTTTGCCAACTTTGCAATATGCGGGATACGACGCAAAAAAAAATGGCTACAATTTTTTATAAAATTTAATGCCATAAATAGACTACGGCAGAAATTCAGACATTAATATATGTACTGTTATACTTGTACATTCTGTTTATACTTGTGTTGTGTGAGTGAGTGTGTATATTTGTAAGTATACAGAAATTGTGTCAGAGCTATTCATATGAAGAGTGGTGAAAAAATAATGCTACAATTGCAATTGTGGTTGCCATGGTATCAGTATTGTGAAAAGAGTCCGATTTTCTTTTATCTACACTACACACAACATGTTGACACAATATTTAACTCTCATTTCTCAGGCGTTCGGCGTGATGTGCGGGCTGGAGCGCACGGCGCTGGCCACGCTGGCGCTGTCGGCGCTGCCGGCCGAGATCGCGCGCGACATGCGCGACAACCCGCGCGCCGTCGCGCGCCTCTCCCACTCCGCGCTGCTGCTGTCCATGGTGCTGTCCATGGCCGACGCGCTGCCCGTCACTCACTTCGGTGAGGCCTTTTTGTTTGTTAACACGTCAAAAAACCGAAGGAAGTTCTCTATTATCGTCAAATAGCAGCATAGGCATAGAAAACTTGGCTTTTTTTAATGATTTTTTTGTGCGCTATAGATTTTGATCGTCAGTGCCTTTTTGTTCTGTGTTTTTTTAAATTAAGTTATTGATTTTTGTGAAGTTAAAATGAATCGGTTTCTAAGTAAAATCTGCTAAGAATGTTCTCCCTATATTCTGTGTCCAAATATTTCTGATGAATTGCATGCTCTCTACTGACTCATGTGTAAATTCCTGTGTCCCTAAGAGCGGAAAACTTGTATTAAAATGCTCAGTTCCCGTGTAGCTCGTGTAGAATGGTGCAACTCAACGCCGCGCTTTGCCTTGTTACTAGAGCAAGCACATAAAATATAAAAATATGATTCTTCAAGTGAGAATCGAACCCATAAACATAACGAATTTTCATTTACACTCTGTAGCGCTGTTTGTATTCGCCACTATATTGAATTTAGAATTATTTATTTGTCACTTTTTTTCAGAACAACTTGGAGTGGAATTCGCACAATTTCTTCTTGAACTCATCGAAGACCCGCCGGAAACAGACGTAGATGAACAGATACCTGATTTGTTCCTGACACTTCTCCTTGCATATAATCTACAATTTGAGAATCCCTTTGAAAATTTACTTCTGAATGCTTTGGAAACTATGGATAACGCTAAAACTTTTTGTGAGAAAGTACTTCTTTTACTTAATCGCGAAGGTACGTAAAATTATTATATTATAGATACTAATCTGAAATACTTTCGGAAACAAATAATATTATCATTTTAGAAACTATTATATATCTGTACATTGAAAATAAAAAAGCAAAGGGATCCTAGTGGTAAGACACCCCGTTCCTCATTTTCCGTCGAATTCTGGAGGCATTGTGTGTTGAGTGGCGGAACTTAACGCCGCGCTTTGCTTCGACACTAGAACGGAGAAATGAAAAGATTGAATATAACATAACTGTTAAACTTTAGAAATATTTTGTCATCTTTTCGCTGTATTCTTGAAGCATAGTGTGTTAAGTGTTGGAATATAGAGGTTTTATGGCAGTGATTCTCAACCACTGTGCCGCGGCACTTTTGTGTGCCGCCAAATTTCAAAAGTGTGCCGCCAAATTTTGCAAATATATAATATTATTAAATTATATCATTTAAAAAGAAAAATATTTTTAACATGAATATATATTTAAATCCACAAAAAAATAAATTCGTATATTTAAAATTTTTGTCATAAACTATTTATGCAGTGTGTTGTAGTAAATAATTATTATCTTTTACTTTGTGTGCCGCAAAATTTTGAAATCGTTAAATATGTGCCGCAACAAAAAAAAAGTTTAGAATCACTGTTTTATGGTAACAATTATGTTACAATAGGAACGATGAATATTAATTACAAACGATTAATATTATATTTTTATTAAGTTAACATACTTTTAGATTGACTTATTGTTTAGCTTTGTCTTGTTGCGAGAGGAAAAAATAATGTATTAAATATTTAATTTCCCGTACTTGTGCGCCTACACGACGGCCACAAGTTACTTTTTTTATTATATGTATATTTATTTAAATCTATTCAATTACATTTAACAGAGGATCCAGTGCACATTTTCGATCATGAGCCCGAACCTGCACACTCCGTATTAAAACTAGTAATAGACCTCTTTAGTCGCAAGAAAACCGCGGAACACTTTTATACAAACGATGTCAAAGTCGCCATCGACATCATTGTGAGGCAGCTCGCAGATCTGTCTCCTGGTGATGTTGTAAGTAGTTTTTTTTTGTTTTCCTTTGTTTTTATTTTACGGTAAGCACAAGAAACCTAGTGTTAAGATACCCAAGCACCGCCCAAAATGGGAATTGAACCTTCGCCTCACCGGAAGCCGTCGCGTGTACAGTTAGACGCTGTGCCGCTGTGCCATGAGGGACTCTTTATCTTTAAAATAAATGACTGGATAGAAACTGGATAAAAATAAATAATGAAAGACGCTGTATTGGATTTGATGGTGCTCGATTAAAATATATTTTATATATATAAATATATTTCTTATATAGTTACGATGTCATCAATATCCGTTTACTACTAGCGCCATCACTAAAATAACATTAAATAAAATATATTTCTTTCTAAATTTCAGCGTCGTCAACAATACCTTAAAATACTACAAGGTATAATCCGCAACACCGACTACGGTTCACACTTACACCGGCGTGACGACCTACTCCGCTGTTTTGCGAGAATATTCTGTGAAGAGGGCGACTCGAGCCGCGAAGATCAAGCGCTTGTAAGGGCCATCTCTAATGAATTCCCGCAGTATTTCAAGGCTTAGGCACTAATATAATGACCTAGGTATTGGTATATTGAGACTATTTATTTAGGTATTGGCGCATTCAGGCTAGTCATCATTGAAGGTTGAATAACAAAGGAGAACTACATTAATGTTTAATTTAACAGGTATTTGCAAGTTTTGCTTAATAAGTCAATCCGTTTAAAAATATATATATATAGAATTTTTTTGTACATTATTATCAGTGGGTAAAAAGACATTTTAGCATGCTTTAGTAAACTCCGTCTTTGTTAATAGTACTAAAGAATAGTTTTATAATATTACATAAATGATGGAATAAATTTGTGAGTAATAGTTTTCTTGCACAATTTATTTTACATTACAATTAAAAAAAATCTCTTTGAAAAATTTCAAAAAATATCTATATTTAAAGAAAACTCTTATAAAATAAAAAAAAAACAGATGTACTTATATATTTGCTTGATAGATTTTATAAAAAATTGTCACCATCTTACATTCAGTGTTAGAAATTGATTTTATTTAGTAGAGTATATAATGATCAAATGAATCAATTCAATGTTATAGTAATATTTAATTTATAGCTAATAAACTGAAGCATTTACTTATTTCTTGTGATATTATATAGTTCAGAAGGAAGTGATAACCTACTTATATTTCATTTCATTGAAGATAACTTGAAATTATATTTAAGATTTTTACTTAAAAATCGGAATAAATTTAAATACTACAAGTTTAAATATTTCTTCTCACTAGATAGTTAGCAATGTGTGAAATAAATTACAGTATTGCTATTGTATTTTTAAATAATATTTTGAATCATAGTTTTGGGGAAACTAGTGTATCCCGATATGAAATTAAGCATTTATCTCTTAAATTACTGTAGGAAAATATAAAAAAAAATCATATTTTATGGATACATATTGACAGTTATTTAATATAGTAGAGTGGCAGATCTTTATTATAGCGTTTTCAACAATCTATTAATATAATGTAACGTGAGAGTGTTAAATGTTTCTCAACATTTATATACAACTGATAGGACATTTGTAATCAAAAGTTATTTCTTACTTTTCACTAATTATTTGCAAATAAGTATTAAGTAATATATATTGCATAAGAAGTAAAACGAACGAAACGAAATGCATTCGCGTCAATTTTTTTACTCATTTTCCCCCTGTATCGTGTATATAGAAGGTAGGTAGCTAGGTAGAAGAAACCTAGTGTAAGACCTCAGTTTCCCATTTTCCGCTTTATGTTAGTATTGAGTGGCGACAACGCCGCCTCTTGTCGCCTTACCAAAAGAAGGAAATTAAAATACTTCATTCCCACGAATAGGAATCGAATTCACAGCCGTCGCATTTACACTAAATCCAGGCCCTAAAAACAATTTAATAGAGGCTTATTTCGTTTGAATCTAAAGTTTGTTTTAAATATTCTTTTGTAAAATAAAAATGTCTGATCAGTGGTATATTTAGGTCGAGCAGTGTATATTCGTAATTGGCTGTGTTAGAAAACTGACTCCGGTGTTCGCCTCGTGTTTACTGTGTCTTATTATAACTTGTAAATGTATTATAATAGTTGTGCATGCAAATTTTAAACTAATATAAAATTTAGAAATTTTATTATTCATATGTAATTCATATAAAAAGTATCCATAAATGGTTAGTGTCAGGAGCTATTATCGGGTGTGTCTTATCGCAGAAATAAGTATTGAAATTTTAACGTGTGTTATTATTATCTCCATAGCTTTTCTGTTTTAAATTTTAAATTGATATATTTAATAATATGGAAATTACAATACAATTTATATAGGTGTGATATATTAAATATATGTTTTGTTAACTATATGCTATTTATTTGTAACATTGATGCACTATTTTCTCAACAAGCTTGTTTTTTATTTTGAGAATTTCTAGCAAAGTTAATTTAGGGGACATAGCGCACAATGTTAAATAAATAGGTTCTATTTTAAGATTCTTTACTGCAATCGTTCTTATGTTTATGAAAAAAATATTTATTATTATCCTATTTGAAGAGATATATTGATTGCATTATGACATTTCTTGAATATGATCTCACCTTAAAAGGATGAAAATATTCTTAATAAATCTTTTAGCTAATAGATATTACAAAAACTGGAAAAAAACTAAGATTGTATAAATATTATTATAGTATTTATACAATCTCAATGAAATATATAAAAATCGCGAAAATCAAAGATCTTATTATCTATACAAATATATCTTAGAACAAATTCTCATCCCAGTATTATAGTTAAATTTAAAATTTGTTATTTTATTTATATATTGTGCTCTCTACAACTTTCATTTTGTATACTTAAATTACTTTGTACTTATCATCACATGTTATAATGTGCCATTACTGCACCAAAGATATTAAAAATGTTTTTGTTTTATTAGAATAAGCATTTATATTCTTATTTATAAATAGATATTATTTATGCTTCTATGTATAGTCTTTTGGGTAAAAATGTGGGGAAATTTTATAAATATCTCACTACAGATGCTAACAATGAAAAAACAAATACTAACAAATCTAAGAATTTGGACGTAGCTCAAAAAAACGAAAAGCGTAATCGGCTAGAACGCTTGAACTTTTAAAAATAACAAAAAAAAAATTATGTCAAATCATACAATACCCACAAAAACATTTTAACTTTTTAAAAATGTCCTCCGTTTTCTAAGGCAGCAGATCAATAAGTAAATTAAGTTTAATGTAAACGTAGAATAGTTTATTTCACAGTTTGATTTTTTAGCTGTATTCCTAATAGACTTAAAATATTACTATTTAGTGTTTATTATTTAGATTAAACGAAGGCACTAATAGATTATGTGTTTGTCAATTATTCCAAGCATTTTTGCCATAGCCAATTATCTTATGAGTATTAAGGGCTGCATTTGTGTAGCTTATATAGTTTTCTATAGGCCTAACTAGAGATATCTTGTTTCTGTTGATAAATACAATATTTTTAATAAAACACTAAAACACACAGGTTTTTAGCGTTTTTACAAAAATATTATTTATTTTTACGATTCCGTTATTACTAAGAGAATGCTTTGAGTAGATATTAATTGAGCACAGTTTCTAAAATCAGATTATATATTAATATTTAAAACTACTGTGTGTATGTAGCGTTATTTCAATGATGTCGATATTTTAAAAGGTTTCATATATAAATATGTTAAATGTGTGTGGAAAATAATGAATGTTAATCTTATGAGATAAATACTATTGCATGTTTAAATTAATTGTATATTTCAAAAGATTATTATCAATAAATCAAAATTGTCCATCTTTACTTAAATTTTATTGTAGTTCATTGACCAATTCGTGTGTCAGGGTGTATGTACAAACAAGTGTAGTTTTACATGACAATGTTTAATATATAATATAGAAAGGCATAGGAATCTAACTACATTATAATGGAGTAAATTTGTGAATATTTAACTATCAGAAATAAATATGCAAATTTAGTAAAATAACTTATGAAAAAATACGTATATCAAAGGATTATATTATGTAAACAAGAAAAAAATGTTTAAAAAATGTATAATTTAATTACGTCAAACTTGCTTCAAAATTACTGTCGTGCTAGCATTCGAAGGCTGCTCAAAATATGGCCAAATATTCATAGAAGTATGTTCGTTGACGTTAATCTTGAGCTCAATGTCTTTTGCTGTTTAATAAATAACTAAAATTGTACAGACGTTTGTATCTGGATTACAAAATATCTTATATTACATTCAAATCATATTGTAAACGCGAAAAAATTGAGTTTAATAATAAAATCTTTTAAATTACTGTGGTAGAAGACGACTTACTAGTAATTTCACTATTCAACACCTATCCTTAAAAATATTAGAAAAAAAATATTTCTATAAAATATCATTCAAAAAGTAGGATTGCTTATGTAATCATTCAATATACGTATTATAATAAATAAATTAAACATTTACTTCATTACGTTTCATAGTCGTAATCCAGCTACAAAAATCTTCATTAAATTATACATTCATTTGTGTATCTGTATTCTCGTGTATGATGTCTGTTTATAGAGATGTTAGAAAACGTCGTCGTGTGTGATAAAAATCTAATTTAATATCATGTTTTTTCTTCAATATTCGATTAAAAGTTTAAATTCTCAAATAAATAAGTGACAAATATTGCTTGGTTTTATTTGAATACTTTTACTAAATGTTCATTATACAAAAAAAAATGGCCAGCATTTTTGGCGCCAATACTTTTTTGCCCAATAAAAGAATTTTCAGATGGAATATATGTTATTTAAAGAACAAATGAAATTCTTTTAGAATTACACCACAATTATTAACTTCTATTTTGACAAAGTCATTGACATTTCTAATATTTCCTGTGAGAATATAGTTTTTTTTTCAGCTTCACGCTGTATCCCGCACACAGCAGGGTAGGCAGAGGGAACCTAGTGTTAAGACACTCCGTACCCCACTTTCTGCCGAATTCTGGAGGAGTTGCATTTGAGTGGCAGAACTCAACGCCGCCTTTTGCCTCGACACCAGAGCGAAGAAATATAAATTTAAATAAATATTTCATCTCCTCGAGTGGGGATCGAAACTACAACCAGTCGATTATACAGTCACACTTTGTGCCCCTGCGCCACGACTGGCCTTGAGAATATAGTGTTTAGATTTAAATAGGGTTGTTGTAGCATTATCTCATATGCAATTGTGCACCAGTAGAGGGTGACATTCGCTCTCTTGACTCTTGCGACTTGTCAGTGATGCAGTCGAGTCGAGAGAGAGTCTTACATAATAATATCGTCACACAGACGTAATAAAGATTTTTCAGGTTCTGTTCAAATTAAAAATCCACGTTTTTTATAAATGATTTATTGATGATTGGATGAATTACTCGTAGCAATATGTTAAGAGTTATCAGAGATTCACAAAACTATGGCAATTTTAATGGCTGGGCTTTGTTTCGTTAACGGAGCGAATAAACGAAAATATGAAATATATTCTTTCCTCCGAGTGGCTGTAATAATAAAACCCACAAGTCTTATTAACAGTCGCATGCTCCTGCTCCTCCTCCTGCTCCTGTGCCATGACGGCCTTATTTTATATATTTTTTACACAATAATAAATATTAAGTGGAGAAAAATGCTTGTTTTTTTTTCTTTTCTTTTGAATGTCAGAGGTACCTGTCGTTAAGAGTATAAATAAAACAACTCATTTTATACATGTATTTAATGTACCATTATGAATGCGTATAAATATTTAAAAATGTAAAACAGTGATAAAATTCATAGTAACCAATATACAACTGTAATCAATAAAACTA
>DWQW01008250.1:0-14153 GCA_018249695.1 Heliconius erato demophoon
AAAAGTTCTTACACAATATACATATGTATTGATTAACTAAGTATTCGTAGTACGAAATGAATTGATTTTAGTCTAATACTTGTAAATAATAATATTAAATACTTTTAGAATCTTCTGACAAAAAAAAAATATATTAAATTATATTTTATGAAATTGAATTCGTCTCATATGTCCAGAACACTTTGTAAAACGTAAAAGTAAAAATAAATGATGTGAACATTCTATCCACAATCACAAGTTTTAAGTGTCTGAATAGACACATAGTGATGTAACAAATAACCGTACATTTCATCCAATTATTGTAATAATGATAACTAGGACGGAGGTAAAAAAATACTGTGTAACATAAAAACTGACTTATCGTAGAAAAAAATAATAGAAGCTTTGGCAGATTTACCGTAAAAACTATAATATTTAATTTTCCTCTTAACTAAAGTAAATCTTTAAATAATTAGTTTTTTTTAAATGCCTTAGACGTTTTAAATTGAAAATAAACACAGCATCAAATTTATAATTTTATGAAAGTTTGCAACGAGCGACAATCGAGAGTAGGTATCTATCGAGAAAAAAAGGTTAAAATTACCTCAAAGATCAGGAAAGCGGAACCATTGGTCTAGTATAAGTTTAAAATTTATAAACAAAAAAAAAACAATGTCTACTCAATATTCAATGTTCCGTGCGATGCGTTGGTCGTTTTGAAAGGTACTCGTCTAACTAATCAGAAGACACTTAAGACTTGTGACATTAGATCTGCATTTGCTAATGTAGTAGGTTCATATGACCGACTTGCACAAAAATAGTTGAGGCCACACCTGGCGCAAGGGCATTTGTGCCCTTGCGGTTGTGGGTTCGATTCCCAATCGATAAAATGAAACATTAAATATTTTCTTTTTGCTCTGGTAACGAGGCAAATCGCTATGTTGAGTTTCGCCCCTCAAAACGCAATGCCTTCAGAATTTGGAAAGTGGAAACTAAAAGGACAAATACAATACAAAACTTCACGCTGTATCCCGCATACAGCAGGGTAGGCAGAGGGAGCCTTATGTTAAGACACTCCGTTCTCTACTTTCCACCGAATTCTGGAGGCATTGCGTGCTGAGTGACGGAACTTAACGCCGCGCTTTGCCTCGACACCAGAGCGAAGAAATGAAAATATAAATGTAAATAAATATTTCACTTCCTCAACTGGGGATCGAACCCACAACCAGTCGATTTTACAGTGACACGTTGTGTCTCTGCGCCACGACCGGCCTCTAACTAAAAAGACGTTTCCTTTTAGTTTTCACTTTCCAAATTCTGGAGTACACTAGGTTCCCAGGTTCCCCACCCTGATATGTGCGGTATATACCGTGAAGCTATAAAAAAAATGTTTCAAATCACGAGTCCTACATTTACGAGTATGTATCGTACGAAACAGTTGTAGCAAATTTGTCACGCTCTATTGATGTCAGATTTAATTACTTGCCATGTCCGGTTTTTGCGCGATTGGTTACAAAATATGTAACAACATCTGTGTAATTGAAACTGGCATAAAACTATTTTAACGTAAGAAAGTTCATACATAAATATATAAATAAAAAATCGACTGTTTGTTGATATTTTACTTTCATTCATAAAATAATTAAATAACGTTTGGATACTTGACTAGATTATATAGTACGAGATACTTTTATAGTTTAGATAGAGATACTTACAGCCAATTCCTCGCTGGTATACGCTGTGAGAGTCCGCCGGTCCTGCTGCAGGACGCAGTAGAACGGCTCCCAGGAGCACGGAGGCACGCCGATTGTGCGACTAACAGCGCTAGTCACTGCATCTGGAACAAATACAAAATACATTACTTTCAAATCCCATAAATGAAGTATGCTTATTTATCCCATAAATAAAGTATGCTTATTTATTGCTTTAAGTATACTTATTTATTTTTTTCAGCGTCACACTGCATCCTGCACATAGCGGGATACGCAGAGGGAACCTAGTGTTAAGACACTTCATTCCCCATTTTCCCGCTGAATTCAGGAGGCATTGCGTGTTGACTAGCGGAATTAAGCGCCAAGCTTTGCCTCTTTACCAAAGCCCGAATTAATGAAAATGGAAATATTAAATATTTCATTTCACAGGAATCAAACCCACAGCCTGTCACGTTTACGTCATCTTTTCTACCGCTTCGCCATAACTGGCCTCATATGTTCTATACATATATGTAATAATTATCCAAAAAAAAATTGTGCAAGTATCAAAGAACTTCGGTTTTACTATAATTATGGAATGGCAATTTATGTCATGAAAAGTTAATATATATTTAATGATGGTTACATACATTCCTCATTATGTTTGTTAAATATGAACAGCTAACTATGGCGGGTTAGTCATACGCGCCGTTTTATTAACCTTATAAAAGCCTATATAGGGATATAATTGTATAGTTGTTAAGTCTAATCGACTTAACCTATTTTCTTACATAATTTAATTGCATTTATAACTAAGTAACAGACAGGTGTTCTACTATAATGATTAGGTTTTTGCACGGAGTTAATATGACATATAGATATTATATTAATCTTTTTTTTTTAATATGACTTCCTTGTATAAAACCAGGTTTATATATTGTAAAATGATATGTACTTTTTCTTATAATTAGAAAATACAAATTAGAAAAGTTAATAGATATTTATCTTATATTGCATTTTGATCGATTCCTATAAACATTTAAAACAATTCTCACATCACTTCTGACTTCATTCCACATTAAAATCCATACATAAATTAAAGTTTACTTATATAAAGTATAAAAAATAGCACATGGAATTTAAAGTATATATATATTACAATTCATCAATATGACATGTTGTTAGCATCACGCTCCTCCTGCACACAACAGGATAGACAGAAGTAACATAGTGTTAAGACACTCCGTTTTCCATTTTCCGTTGAATTCTGGAGATATTGAGTGTTAAGTGGAAAATACTTCAAAATTTATGTAATTACAGTTATCTAATAATATATGAACATTAACTAGGGTCATGTATTAGGTGTGTTGTTACGTCTATCTAAGGACTCGTAATATTCAGGCTTTGGGTCAAGTCGCGACGTCCCAGTCCTCTCAACTTCTATATAAGGAGAACAATGATTGAACCAATTCTTTTGAATGTATATGCGGCCACATAATATATACATAATTCATATAAAACACGCATAACATGTAAAAGTAACTTTGTATATATAGTGAGACCAGTCAAAGCAGTTAAGATATGTATGTAGAATGTCCATATTACATTGTAAGGTTCAAAGTTCTTTTGTAAAATTATATAAAATACTCGATCGGCGTATTTTTCACGAAATTATAGTTATTTTTTCAGCTAACGTTAGCACGTTATATCCCGCATGTAACAGGGTAGGCGAAGGGAGCCTAGTGTTAAGACACTCCGCTTCCCACTTTCTGTCGAATTTTGGAGGCATTGCGTGCTGAGTCGAGGAACTTAACGATGCTCTTTGTCTCGACACCAGAGTGAAGGAATATTAAAAAAAATATTTTTTGAAGGTATCGAATCCACAACCAGTAGCGTCACACGTGGCCCTGCGCCACGACAGGTCTCAAAATTAAAAAAATAAAGTTCTTAATACAAATATTTTATTTTATAAGCTGTCAGCACTACTACAGTTATTTAAACCCAGTTGCGGTCACCGGAACCTCAAGGCAAACGCAAAAACCACTGACTCTGTACGATTCGATTGCGGCGGTGTAAGTCAATAGGATATTGGTAACGAATTCCACAACGAAGTGAATATTTTATTGTTTTGTAATAAGCTTCCAGTACTTAAAACTGTTGATAGTGTAACAGTTAGTAGTTACAAATATTAACAGTTAAATATTCATTCTGTATGAATCCAGGGTAATACGCGACGCAACTAAGAAATCGTTGGCGGTAGTTTCATATAATTATTATGCCAATTGAGTGACGTATGGCACCACAGTCTACTTGTGACCATAGACGTGCAAAGTGTTGAAAACCTCGGGTTTTGTGCTCTACTGGCACGCCTAAAAGGCATAAAATAAGAAACAACAACAATCAAAGATCTTATTAGGTAAAAACTCCTGAAATCTAAATAACGTATGAATAAAAACCATATGGATTTGACTACTATCATTTATCAGTTCAGTTAAGTTCTTTAATTATAGTGTTTCGAGCGTGCCAGTTGAGCACAAAATAACTACCGGTATTATAAAGAAATTTTCCACTGACTTGACATTTAAAATGTTTCCAAATGAAATATACGTTTACTACGAGTTAGGCAATGGAGCAAAATTATTAAATATTACGTAGTTCATAGTTACTGAAACAAGATTTGTTATAATGTTCACATATTATATTTAAAAAAAAAGAATAATTAATTGTAATATTTCAACAGATTATTTATTTTTTTGCAGTCTGTGGAAGGTTGATAAAAAAATTCTTTAACTCATTACACGCAGACACCAAACAGGTATTAATTAATGTAATTAAAACTTTTACATGATTATAAAATCGAAAAATACATAATAATTGTTGTCAGTAGTAAGACTATTAAGCATATTCTTGTAAAAAACGATTGTGTTACTACACAATCGTTTTAATTTAAGAAATATGTTTAAGTTTAAGAGTTAAAACACTCCGTTCTCCCATTTTAATAACATTGATGATGAAACTAAACGCCACACTTTTCTTACAATATAAACACAACGATTGTGGGTTCAATTTCCACTCGAGATAGTGATTATATTTTAATTCATTTTCAATTCTATGCTCTGATAGCCGAAGCATGGCATTGACTTCTCAACATGGAATTTTTTGAAAATTGAGCGGAATGTTGAGAACGGAGTGTCTTACCACTAAGTTTCTTGTGTCTCCCGTTCTACGTCGGAGAAAGCGTGCAGCTGCTGAAAAGCATTGTACCCAACATAATTATTCATATTTATAGTCTCACTGAAACACAAAGACAAAGTGACAATTGAAACACTTATTTAGCTAATAAAAATCGTTGATGCGACCCAGTACAAGCTAACATGGATTAATACGTTCCATTTAATCTATTAAGTTGTGACTCAAGTACTATCAGCAGAAAAAGTAAAGGTTAGTTGTAAAGTAAAATAAAAAAATATAAATATTTTAATAGGGAACGGAGTGTCTTAAGCTAGGTTCCCTCTGCCTACCCTGCTATGTGCGGGATACAGCGTGAAGCTGATTTGAATTTGATTTTTATTATTGTCGGCAGTAAGTTAAAAAAAAATACTTGGTGGCCTTTACTGAAGTTACTATATTATTTATTAAAATAAAATATAAATTATATAAAAAACTTTTTCTACACGAAGTACGTAGTAAGTAGTTTATAAATCTTAACTCGAATGGTTTACTAGTAACTTCTAAAGAGTTTCAATATTCAGATCTTTGCTCCATCATATTAACATATCATTTATACCATAAAATTGTATAGTAGTAATAGGCAAAGTTACGGAACTGCCAAGTTTCATAAGGATATATCTATTAATTTATTACAAGTAGTTCAAACTCTTCTTAGATTATATTACATAGTTTGTTAAAACTCGACCTAATAAAAGCGCGTAAAGAAATTATATCAAGCAATATTATTACTGTTCATAATTATCACTTTAATATAACAGTTTAATTTTTAGTTTAAAATGTTACATTAAAGTGATTAGCTTTGTAAAGAAAATACCACATTGGTCATTCTCAAAGTACTGTTGACAAAGAAAACATTTTTTTTTAAATAAATAAATCATGCTTTGTTTCCCCTACGCTACATAAAATTAAGACAACGCAACAGATACGTAAATTTAGAACTGCAATTGTTTAAGTTTTATTTGCATATTACTATTGTTATTTAATGAATAGCTTCTTCAAACAACTGTTCAATATATAATTGATTGAAGAATGCCTCAGATATTATTAGTAGCAATGTTTGTTTAAAATTGACGGTTTAAACAAACAGACAGACGTCAACACAGTAATCCTAGTAAAGTCGTTTTTACTTTTTGGGGTACAGAACCCTAAAAATAAAGAATATATCTTTTATATGTAAATTAATTATAAAATGTAAAGATATTTGCATCACAATTGATTCAGAAATAAGATTTTGAAATTAAAAGTTTTTAATGTATGTGTGTGTAAATGATACATAGTATTTATCAACTTTATATTGCATTAAACATACATTAAATAGCTTTGAAGATTGGCGTCCATTAAGCTTTACGGTGTTACGAGTAGGTACTTTAGGTTAACAAGTTTTGACAAAAAAAAATCGTTTTTTAATTACTGAGGCCAGTTGTGGCGCAAGCGTGTAAACACGACGAGTTGTGGGTTCCATTCCCACTAGAGGAAATAAAATATTTCATATTTTCATTTCTTCGCTTTGGGGTTGAAGCAAATTGGAGCGTTAAGTTCCTTCACAAAACCCGCAATACCTCTTTACACTAGGTCTCAAAAAAACAATTCAATGTGACATACCTCCAAATTTTACTAAAATATGAGCACTGCTTTTAGCTGCTTTATATATACAGATCTTATACCTCTATATAGAGGCCGTTCAACTATTACGTAAGCAGTTTTTTTGCAATTATTGACCCCCCCCCCTCCTATGTCATCAAAAATAAGCAAACCCAAGACCCCCCCGCCCCCCTACAGTGCTTACGTAATACTTGAACGGCCCCATACAAGACATTATACGTACAATGTACGTACATCCTCACTGTTGAGAATTGGACCCAAACACATTGTGTGGTCAGTTTCATTCTTCTGACCTAAATAAGTGTCCAAATAAGATTGAAGCCAGAAGAGAATCCTAATTGAACTTTTATAGTGTGTTAAAATATTATACGATATAAGGTCCTTTCATATTGTAAGATTTATGAAGTCAGCGAAGCGTCACCAAATCAAATGAGAAATTTGTTATTAGGTACCTGTGTACTTATATTCTTACATGACATTAACTGTGTCGTTCCCCACTTTACCCTGAATTTTCAAGACAATGCGTGGATTACAGTGCCGGAACTCAACGCCACTGTTTACCTCGTTAACAAAGCGAGGAAATAAAAACATTAAATACTTTATTTACTGAGTGAGAATCGACCCCACAATTGTCGCAATGTTGTATCCCTTCGCCACAAGAGCCTCAACAATTATTGTTTTTTTCACAAATAATACAGTAAAATTATATTAGACTCTTTAAACTATATCTGATTCTTTATTTAGTCATATCCCTTGAATAGATATAGCTCGAACATACTCAGATTTATTGGACAAGTGCTCCTCCAACACCAGGCCTAGAGTTCGCAAACAAGAAATACCTGTTATAACTTACAAATGCTGGCGGTCATGGTGCCGCTGATAGCGCTAGCAAGCTCAAACTCTAAATTCAATAAGCTGTACGACGTTAATACCTAAAGTCCTCACTAAAACAACAGTCGCTATAACCGGTTTCACATGTTATATAAGTCAACTTCTCTAATGACTTAGAAACAAGTCGACTATACGGCCGCAAGCCAAGGTTCGAGTCCCACAGGGCACCCTCTTACCACCGTCCGTCTTGTAGTAATCCTTGCAAATTTTTCAGGGACAGAATACCCTCTTCCCTACCCACTCGATGTCACTGTAAACGCCAGTAGGGCTTACAGCAATAACCTCAAATTCCAAAAAAAGACTAGAAGAAAATAATAAAATTGACACATAGAAACATTGGCTGTAATGTTTGGTATCTACTTAAAGAACGGTCCGCGAGTAGTCATACGAACGAGAATTATTCGTCTCAAGTTATAATAACCCAACCCAGCGACGTGCGGCGGATGCAGTGCCGGGATGTGATAGGTTAAAGACGCCGCCACTTGTGATGCGCATCAAAATCAAATTCAATCAGCTCTACAATGATGGAATGCTTGGCATCTTTATCAAAGTAGCGTCGAATGTAAAGTATTTCAATAGAATTACTTATTTCACAATAAAGCAGTCACTTCTAAACTAACACAAGGTATGTCCACTTGGTCATCATCTTTTTTCTCAAACCTGAAGTTAATGCTGTCAGCTCTACTGACTTTTACAGTGATACCGAGTAAGTAGGAAAGAGGATACTCTGTCCCTGAAAAATTTACAATCACTATGTTTTTTTTTTATATAATGAATCGATTTGCGTTTGACAGCATCAAGCCTGATCAGCGTTGATGGGATCTACTAAATGTCGCAGCTTTTTTTTAATATACTTTATTGCTGTTGACCTGGACTGGTGTTGACAGCGTCCCTAAGCGGGGTGGGACGAGAGTTGCTCACCCCATTCGATTGCCACTACTCTTGGAATATTTATATACATTTATTACACCAACAGCTGCACTACAATTACACATGCTATGTTGACATTTACAATGATATGGTGTTAATAATGACTATTACATTCATTACACTCCATATGTAGCTCTAGGTATATATTATATACAATATTACAACACTCGTTATTACTAAAAGTTAATAAGATCTTTGATGTTCACATTATATGAAACTATTTAACGGGATTAATCGTGTATATTTCAGTATTATATATCTCTGGAAACCCAAAGCTTCGTAAGACGAATTCGAAACGTCACCAAAAATGTATAACAGTAAATATATGCTATCTGGTAGATAGTTTCATCTAAAATAACTAAAAGTTATTTATATTCAACATTAAAAAAACTTTTAGTAAAAAAATTATGTTATAATGTCCTTTAAGCTACAATTTAAAAAATTCAACGAGATTTCCATCGAGAACTTTTATGTACACACCAATTGTCTATGATGACCTAATAAAATGTATTGACTAATAAAAAAATATTATAAGCTTTAAGCTTTATGCCGAATTAACAAATTTACGTGAAATAAATACATAGTGTCGTTGGTTTCTAAGTAAGAATGTATGTCTCTTATATTTAAAAAAAATATATATGCTTGCTTAGACACCATAAGACCGCAACAGCTTTATCTTTTCATAGAAAAGTGCAGCCCATGCTATAAAAAAATAATCTCTCTGTATCCAGCACGTTCCCTAGACTGTGGAACTAAAGGTCATCCGTAGACTCCGAACAAAGGCTGTCTTTAGCTATGCGCACACCTATATATAGACATAAAAACGACCTGACATTTTACACTTCAGCTAATACAGTTTTTTTATGGACAACATTAAAACTTTAGTTGTTTGCTGTAATTACATGTTCATAGCATTTATATTAGCAATGTCCGTTAACAAACGATTAAACTGTTCTTAATACAAATAATTACATTTTAAACATAGTATAAAAAAGGCCGCTGTGGCGCGATGATTGTGGGTTCGATCCCCACTCGGAAGAATGAATTGTTTTTTAGCTTCACGCTGTATCCCGCATAATGCAGGGTAGGGAGAGTTCCCCACTTTCTGCCGAATTCGGGAGGCATTGCGTGTTGAGTGGCAGAACTCAACGCCCCCCTTCTCCTCTACACCAGGGCAAAGAAATGGAAAAATAAATTTAAGTAAATATTTCATCTCCTCGAGTGGGGATCGAACCCACAACCAGTCAGTTTTACAGTCACACATTGTGCCCCTGCGCCACGACTTGCCAAGAATGAATTATAATTTATTAATATTTTTGTTTCTCTGCTCTGGTGACAAGGCAAAGGGTGATGTTGAGTTCCACCACTCAACACGCAAAGCCTCAAAAATTTCCGCAGACAATAGAGAACAGAGTGTTTTAACACACTCTCCTCTCTTTATCCTGCTATGTGTATCTTTTTAAAATTATTTTCAATATTGCAACAGACCAACCACATTATAGTTATCAATATGCAACATATAATGATATTGAACTAGATCAGTTAAATCGTGAGAATATAACCGTTCGAGCGACGCGTGGTCAGAATAGATTGAAGCAATTACGTTATTTAAATACATAACGTCTCTTGGAACTCTAACTCTTTCTTGCACGAGAACAGTATGCGTGACGTGAACGCAGGCTTCCTGTCGAGTGATTGCTGTGTGGGCGATAATATTCATATTAGTGACTGACGCCTCTGAACCTGGAAGTTCAAATTGCTTAATTCAAATTAAATCGGTTTCAGCAGCAGTTGTATCCTGCTCACAGCAGGGTAGGCGGTGGGAAGCTAGTGTTAAGACACTTCGTTCCCTACTTTTCGGGAATTTTCAAGGCATTGTAAGTTGAGTGTTGGAACTCGACGCCGTACTTTTTGCCTTGTTATCAAGAAAGAGCTTGAAAGCAAAGAAATGCAAAAAATTAATAAATATTACTTAGTTCTTTCGAATGGGAATCGAATTCACAACGGTCACTTTACACTCACACTCTTGTGCCTCAGCGCCACGACGGTTTCATTTAATTGCTTAAATTCTTTCGAATATTGTGGATTGCCTAACAATTCGTATAAAGTTCGCCTAATTCCTAGTTGAAATTCCAAGTTTCTATGAAAAGTCAAATGTCAATAATAATATACATAAGAGCTATTAGTATTATGCAAAGTTAGTGATGTTTATGTAATTTTTTACGTATACGCATATACATAGCAAGGTAGTTAGAGTTATAGGCGTATTTACTGGCGGAACTCAACACCGCGCTTTGCACCTTGGTACCTGAGCGAAGTAAACAAAATACTAATAATTAATAATTAATTCCCCCTACTGGTGATCGAACCCGCATCCTTCGCGACAGTCAAACTATTCTGCCGCTGCGCCACGACGGCCTCATAAAAATATTTTGATAATTCAAAATTCTCGGAGATATATTGTCTAACTTAAATAACCAGTCATAAATCTACACGCGTCACCGACGTGATATCCCGTGCTTCGAATATAACTACGGAACTTAATAGAGATAGATTGCCGTTGATATCTTGAAGCTTTTGTGGAATAATGTCGTATTTTACATATTGTAGTCTAGCAACATATGTTATTATATATGTAGAGGTCAAAAAATGTATGCATTGCCATTCAAGCTTACGTTTACTTACGCTTAGTTCTCTTAATAAAATATTATTTTACAATTTAAATTGCTTTAGTTAAATGCCCAACTTAAATATTTAATTTAAAAATTAATAAATCAGCTTCACGCTATATCCCGCACACAGCGGAGTACCTAGTGTTAAGACACTCCGTTCGCCACTTCGCCGAATTCTAGAGGCATTGCGTGTTGAGTGGCGAAACTCAGCGCAGCGCTTTGCCTAAACACCAGAGCGAAGAAATGGAAACATAAATTTAAATTAATATTTCATCTCCTCGAGGGGGGGTCGAACCCACAACCAGTCGATTTTACACTCACACTTTGTGCCCCTACGCCACGACAGGCCTCTATTATTATTTTTATAATTACAAAAGAAATTACATTTTTAAGCCACTATTGGCTTATCCAAATAAAATTTATTTCTACGTGTCTAATAGATTATTATTTTCAAGCTTTAAAAATATTTATGTTATACTTTTTATATCTTAAACCAGACAAAAACAATCTAAGTAAAAGTTATATGGTATGTTACATAAGTTACAAAATATCTCATTAAATTAACCATAATATAAATAAAAAGAAACTTATAAAATAAAAATAATAATAGCTTCATTCGAATCGCATGACTTACTGTAATGAACCCCACAAATTAGTTTTTAAATGTACTTGTCATTTAAATTCACTTAGGAGTTTGTATGTGGTCCATCTGGTATTTAGTAGTTAAATGTTATACTGTGGCCAGTCGTGGCGCAGGAGTACAAGGGTGCCACATAAAACGCGATAGGTTGCAGGTTCGGTTCCCACTCGAGGAAATTAGGTGTGTAATGTTTGTAATTCTTCGCTCTGGTAACGAGTTAAAGCGCGGCGTTGAATTTCGCTCAGCACGCAACGCTTCCAGAATTTGGCGGAAAGTGGAGAACTGAGGTGTCTTAATGGAATCGAGATGTATTAATACTAGGAAACCTAGATCAATTCTGTCTACCCTGTACCCTGGACATGTGTGCAGCGTGAAACTAAAAAAAGCAAGAGCGAATCAGGCTCGCCCACCGAGGGTTCCGTAAAAAATTGTCTTGAGGTCTTGAGCTTTTTCTAAAACTTACCGACCTAGCTTAGCCGGACCCCCTCTCATCTGATACCTCACTTGAACTAGCGGCTTGAATACCAAATTTGTCCCGTTTTTAAGGTTATTATTTTTTAGGATTTAACCAAAAATGTATAGTTTTAGTTTGTTTCCTAAACTAGTACTACCTGTACATGCTAGCTGCTAAATTTAATAATTCTAGCCAACCGGTAATACTCTATGAATTTTGATTCCTTTGATAGTGTCGAAATACGGATTTTTTGTATGATGATATAAACGGCCATATCGTTTTTTAAGTAAATGTAGAATTTTTTTTTTCTAAAAATTATGGAGCCGTAGATGTGAGTATATGGTTTAAATTTCAATTCGATATCTCTAAGCGTTCCTGAAATAAAGGCCCTTGACAGACAGACAAACAGACATATGGATAACAAAGTGATCTTATAAGGGTTAATTTTTTTTCTTAAAAGTTACAGAACCCTAAAAAGAAAAACTATAACAAGAACATTAGTAATAAGAATTATATTTATTCGTATACTTATCCAATGTAAATCAAATAGCGTATAATTAAAAACACGGTGGCGCAATATTACTTTTTCTCATCGATCCGCATCACGAAACAAATAAATATTTAATGAAAGTCTATGAATCATCATTTGAATAAAAGTAAATAGAACGTATCAAAAACGTCAATCTTACACAATTCATAGTAAACGTGTAGAATTTGACATCAAGAATCTAATATTCTGATACAAAAATAAAAAATATATATAATAGGAATGTATGATTTTACATATATATATATATATATATATATATATATATATATATATGTGTAAAATCATACATCTCCTATTATATATATTTTTTATTTTTGTATCAGATATATATATATATATATATATATATATATATATATATATATATATATATATATATATCATCAGCTTCACGCTGTATCCCGCATACAGCAGGGTAGGCAGAGGGAAGAACCGTCCGACAAGAAAGTGGGGACTTTCTGCCTCCGAATTCTGGAGGAATTGGGTGTTGAGTGAGCTGAGCCTCGACACCAGAGCGAAGAAATGGAAATATAAATTTAAGTAAATATTTCATCTCCCCGAGTGGGGATCGAACCCACAACCAGTCGATTTTAGAGTCACACTTCGTGCCGCTCCGCCACTGGCCTTTTTTTATCTAATTCTTTATATAAGAGCTTCGAATAACTACTGTTCATATTAAATCATAACGTTTATGCCAAATTTAAATTAAATCATAACGTTTATTAAATTAAAAGACGATACGCACTAAAAAAAATTAAGTAATATCCAAAGTGTTCAATATTTAAAATAAACAAAAACATAAATAATGTTATTTATATGCCACTTCGTAATCAGTATATAATATATGTGTATGCAACATATAGATTTATGTAGCATGCTCTAATTAATTTAATTTTAAAGATTTCAACCAAAAACAATATGAAAACTAAAACAAAAACGATTAATCACTTGTATTAGTGAAAGAGTTATTTTTTTCTGATCACGTTAATATTTTTATTTTTATAATTATACTAGAGGACCCGGACGCGGCTTCGCCCGCTTAAACTTTACGAATGCTTATATATATATATTTAGGAAATTGTTTGTGAAAATATGTAACTAATTCAAATAAAAAAAAAATATAAGTAAACGTAACCATAGTAAAATATTAATAAAAAAACTAAACAAAATCAGCTACATTATTAATAATTTTATCTCGTTCTGTCTTTCTACTTCCCCTACTATCCAGAATAACTGAACTAATTTTTATTGGACTTTCAGTGATCGATTTTACTAATTTACCCGGGAAAAATCTTTTTACTCGTTTTCCTTGCGCGCGTACATAGATACTATATGAAAAAACTAAAGTCCTTTCTACATAAAATATGATAAGTTTTGCGAGCAATGTCAAATAAAATCCCAGAAAACTAAAACCACAATTTATTAAGTGTATAACAACGGTATAGATAACCATCCAACCAAGATGAAATAACCAACAATTCTCTCCTTAATACTTAAATAATATTACACCGAT
>DWQW01008251.1:0-14151 GCA_018249695.1 Heliconius erato demophoon
TGTCTTTTAAACAGTTACTTTTGAAATATGAATTATTGGTTTCTTCTCTACACTTATTTCAGAAAGGAAATAAGTACCTTTATATTTCTTAGTCCGTAGTAACTTTCAACTTAGTCTTTATCGATATTAAAACCATTGCAACGCAATCAGACCGCGTTAGACTGTAAAGGTAACAGTTTTGGGTTCGGTTCACATTCGGGCAATTAATTAATTTTGGTACTTGCTTTGGTAACAAAAAAAAGTTCGGCCGCCACTGTAAGGCTGCGTTAAAAAATAAAAAATAAAAAAAATAGCTTCACGCTGTATCCCGCACACTCCGTTCCCCAAAGTCCGCCGTTTTCTGGAGACATTGCGTATTGAGTGGTGGTACTCAACGCCGCGCTTTGCCTCGACACCACAGCGAATAAATATTTTATTTCCTCGATTGCGGATCGAACCCACACCCAGTCGATTTTACAGTCATACTTTGTGCCCCTGCACCACGACTGGCATCAACAGACTCTATTTGGTTTTATTATTTTAGCTAAGTGATGATATTTTATAAAAAAATCTAGTCATTCTAAAAAATGTTGTATTATTATTAATATGTAATCGGAAATACTAGATAATTTAATTACCTACATCGGCTCAAACTCTATCTTCAAAAATGTATGTTACTTTTTATCTTATTTTATTTAATTTGTAATGTATGTACTTGTAAGTTTGTTTAGATGATTATCTTGCAACTCAATTTTGAAACAGATATCTTCAACTGATTGTGCTGAAACTTTGTATACACGTTTAATTTGGATGACAATGCATGATAGTTGTGTGACGTCATTCTAAATCCAACATGGCAGAATACTGGTATGCATCAATATGGTGGACTAAGATATTTCAATGCATTCCTCTAACGGGGTTGTCAAATGAAAGGCCCTGTTGAAAATAACTTAAATGTTGTTCTTTTACTTTAAAAGTTCTATGGCATTTTTTATTCTCAACGCATCCACAGCTCCTGTTATATTGAGGATGTACATAGGAAATGGTAATCACTTACAATCAAGTGGTCCTTGATTCCCCTCAATTTGTTAAAAATATACTTAACCCTCGCGTAGATACGTTTCACGTCACAACGGCATCACCGTGGTATACTTTATTCAAATACGGTCCATAGATCTTCGTTTGCGTAAACGGAAAACAATTTTCCGGTCACTATATATTTTCAAAGGCCACTATTTGTTCTCCTGAAATGTAATATTAGTATAATATTACGTTTCAGTCACAGAAAAATGTATGAATGTTTTTAAGAATCCCTGCGCTTCTGTATGGCAAAATATGGCAGTTGAATTCAAATAATTTCTTTATATAAAATAACAGGTCAAGTCGAGTCGGTCTTGCTCACGGAGGGTTCCGTACCGATTTCATTACTTTTATAAGTCACATTTATATTGATAAGTCAAAGTAAATGTGACTTTTAACAGTCGAAAATCATAAGTTTGCGGGCGTGTGCACCCATTTTGTATGAAATTAACTACAGATCTGTATACAGTTTGTTATTGTTTTTTCTATTCTTATACATTTCGAATTAATAGATTATTTTTTTATTTTTACAATAAGTTATCGCTTTTTATCACATTTCATAATTCTGAATAAGCGGAAAGTATCCTAAAGGTTTTGATTACACGGCGAGACAGACGGACAGACAGTTTAATCAATTTTAATTTTAATTAAATTACTTTCAGAAAAAATAATGGTAATAAAAGAACTACAAATCACAAAAATACTCGTGAAAAAGTAATTCATAAAGTAAAAATGGGCATCGGTATTACTTGTCAATTACACGCTATCCGCAACAGTCGCCGACGAAACTGTAGATAGATGGTACCTGAATATAACAAAAAAAACTGTTCTTTTTTATTAAACAACTATGTTTGTTTGCGTTCGTGGTAGTTTTCAACGAATACGATTTTTTTTTATTTCATATAAATTGTAAAAATGTATGATGACCTGTTTAGTTCTAGGTTTTCGATACATACATTTTATCCAATTAATTTCTCGGAAACTTTAAAATTTAAGTCAGGAATATTTCAACTAAGGCAAAGAGATCGAATTTTTTAGAAAACTTGGCGGAATGTGGGGAATAGAGGGTCTAGATTCCCTCTGCCTACCTGCTGTGTGCGGGATACAGCGTGAAGCTGTTTATTATTATTGTAATAATAATAAACAGCTTCACGCTGTATCCCGTAATAAGTAAACTTATTATGTTTCAGTATTTTGCGATATTCACGTATTTCTGGAGGGGGAATAATTTATTCTATAATTCTAGGTAATTGATATTTGAAGTCGGGTATATATTTTTACTTTCATAGTATGTACATAGGTATCTTGTAGTAATAGTTATACATCAAATACATACTATCATTTTCTCGTTCGTATTTCTTATAGTGACATTAGTTAAAATATTCAACAAAAATGTCCGGGTTATTTTAAGTCTTAAATTTTCTAGTGCTAGGTCATTTTCCATTTACTTTACGGTTCTGCCATTCTGTGTTAGAAGATGGTATTCAACGCCGCGATCTGTTATAAGATAATAATAGGTTCTAGCTCGCAACTCCGCTTGTAGTACACTATTTTAATTCTTAAATTAAAATAAAATTAAATTAGCTTCACGCTATATCCCGCACACAGCAGGGTAGGCAGAGGGAACCTAGAGTTAAGACACTCTGTTCCCCACTTTCTGCCGAATTCTGGAGGCATTGCGTGTTGAGTGGCAGAACTCAACGCCGCGCTTAACCTCGACACCAGAGCGAAGAATTGGAAATATAAATTTAAGTAAATATTTCATCTCCTCGAGTGGGGATCGAACCCACAACCAGTCGGTTTAGCAGTCACACCTCGTGCCGCTGCGCCACGACCGGCGGATTTTAATTCTTATTAAATTTATTAATTAGTTCAACTTTTTGTTAAACTAATTAATAAATTAGCAGAAGAGTTTGTTTAATTCAATGCGATAATCTTAGGGATTAATGACTTAAACTAATAATCTATTGGTGTGTTTAGGCTAAAACTTTAGGTTACATAATATAACGTTAATCGTTTCGATGTAACTCACTGTTCCTGCGGTCAGAGCTACCTACCGCACTTACAAAAGTGTCACATGTCATACACAACGGTTAAATATGTCGGTATGACCCCGCGAGAAAAGCCGCAAGTATAAATATTAAACCTTAAAATGCTTGGTAATTGTTTAAGAGTATGTGAGGATTGCTCTATATATTTCGCTGACATTTTTAATTTGTTTTCTTTTAGCACTGTTGGTAACGACCCCCGCGGGACGCATTCATACGACCCGAGACTCAACATCTTGTTTATATGAAATTTTAAATATATTCGTATGTGTATCAGTAAGGTTATTTACCTAAAAAGGAAGATTTGCAAGTTCACTCACCTCTTGCATAATAATAGAAAAGAGTCTACCACACATTGGTACACTTTTCACCTAATGTCTTGATTTCTTATACAGACATGAACAGATTTTAATATAATAATTCTTCCGATGGTCACTTGAACCTGTAACCTACGCGGTTAAAGATATATACTGTTGCACTGCACCAAAATGACACTAAAATGAAGACCCTTGTCTATAAGTAGTTTACTTCAATGGTACAACATAAAATAATTGGAATATTTAGCTTTGTATTGATTTTTTTTTAGCTTCACGCTGTATCTCGTATACAGCAGGGTAGGCAGAGGGAACCTAGTGGTAAGACACTCCGTTCCCCACTTTCTACCGAATTCTGGAGGCATTGCGTGTTGAGTGGCAGAACTCAACGCCGTACTTTGTCTCGGCACCAGAGCGAAGAAATGGAAATATAAATTTAAGTAAATATTTCATCTCCTCGAGTAGGGGTCGAACCCACAACCAATCGGTTTTACAGTCACGCTTTGTGCCACTGCGCCACGACTAGCCTCTATGGGACTGGACTGTATTGACTAAATTCAACTATTTAATTACAATTTACCTAGTTACATTTAATGTACAGATGGTTTAATTTCACTTTAATACATTTTCCGAAATGTTCATAGTAGATGGAACAATTAAGTGATGAATCACTCTTTTCCCTATTTGCCGCCCATATTAGGTAGCCGTTAGACAGGGGAAACGAGTGTCTAACTTTGGTAAGTAAAATATTATGCAGAAAATGAAATTGTTCTTTAAGCATAGATGACAGAATTTAATAAAAATTTGCTTTCTGGCACTACGCCAGTGTCAGCTAAGCTAAGGTGCTTGGTTACTGAAATGTTATCTTCCTGATTTATGCTTCCTTGACATTTCTTTTATTATTTTATACGTGGAGCATAGTACGATTAGTACTTGTAATACAGAAATTTGAGATGCCTCAGACAATTACAATCATCAAAAATTACAATCTAATAAAGAGTAATAAAATATTCTATATAGTCAAAACTAAAAAGTCAAATATAAAATATCCTTTAAGTATGCGAGGCATTGACCAAGAATTGACTTTGAAGAACCTGGTGGTCATCAGCAAAGCGAGACAATTCTTCACGAATCACCGACTAACCCAGAGCCCAGTTCGGCGTCATATGCAATACTGTTGTCATCTTTCAACTGGTGCACCCCAGTATCAGCTTGTACTATTTGATCGTATATAACGTAGAGCCATTCAAATCGTTGGGGACCCAATGATCATCATGTTTCATTTTGACATTGCGTAGAGATGTCTCCTTGGTTCTACGTTTGACATTCTCTACCGCTATTCTAATGGGGAGTTTTCTGGGGAACTGTTTGACTTGTTACCTGCCGCCGAATTTTCTATCCACAGAGTAAGTTACAAACTTAAATACTATCCACACCATCTGGATACAGGCGCTCTACTACTGTCCGTTTTCGTAGAAACTTCCTTTCAAGCATAATGCAACTGTTCAACGGCAACCGTAAACGTTTCGAAATTCATCACGCATTCGGAATTCATGTGCGGCATTGAACTCTACCAATAAACACGCAATGTCTTTAAAATTGAACGAAAAGTGAGAAGTGTCTCTACACTAGGTTCCATGTGCTTACCCTACTGAAACCCTGGCGCTCCGTAGGCCTGACTATTTTACTGTTATTTTTAGGTACCTTACTTTACCGTACGTACCTTAAAAAGAAAATGTCTATCAAATATTTAGATCTATGATTCCTTAAGGTTTCACGCTGTATCCCGCGCACAGCAGGGTAGGCAGAGGGAACCTAGTGTTAAGACACTCCGTTCCCCACTTTCTGCCGAATTCTGGAGGCATTGCGTGTTGAGTGGCAGAACTCAACGCCGCGCTTAACCTTGATACCAGAGCGAAGAAATGGAAATATAAATTTAAGTAAATATTTCATCTCCTCGAGTGGGGATCGAACCCACAACCAGTCGGTTTTGCAGTCACACCTCTTGCCGCTGCGCCACGACCGGCCTCATTCCTTAAGGTACAGAAAAAAAATCAGGCTTCTAAGCCAACGCAATCAAAAAATACGAGCGATACATAAATTCATCGATTTTGCTGCATTTTGTATTAAATTCGCCGCAGAATCAAAACTTATAGGGTACTTCCCGTTGACCTACAATCCTGAAATGGGTACGGAAGCCTCGGTAGGCGAGGTCGAATAGCACGGTTTAATTTTGGTTAAGATGCGTCATAAAAGAATGCAGCAAGATTTCGGTTATTTTCAGCTAAGGAGACGGTTATATTTAAAGGAGGAGTTTACTCAAATACAGCTCTATAATCTCCTGTTTGGGTAAACAAGCAAAAAGAAAATAAAGTGGTATACACTGGGTGAAGCTAAAAATATTACATGCAAAACAATAAATGTTCCTATCGATATTTTTATTTCTTCTTTTCATTTTTCAGAATTTGAGCTTCCCGGAAGTCAGTATTTATATTGTTTAAAAGCCAAAAGGCCAATATTTAAGTTTTTTCATAAATTTTTGTGAAGAACAGAAACGGGAAAATTTACTTTGTTCCATTAAATGTAAGCTTTTTGTGTAAATATATTTAGATGGGGCTAATCTATTCTTTTAATTTATTGTTTCTCTGGCTTTTGTTTATTTTGATGGTAATTTATAATAGGGAAGTAATTTACAACTTCTCTTCTTCAAGTACTCTTTTATTATCTATCGTAATCAATTATTTTAACATATTTTATGCCGTTATAGTGACACAACAGTACAGTGACTGATTGTAGGCGCGACAGTTGTGGGTTCCGTTCCCACTCGGAGGAATAAATATTTTAATATTCCGGCTCTGGTAATTTCACAAAGGGCTACGTTGAGTTCCGTCATTTTACACTCAATATCTTGAAAAATTCGCGGAAAGTGGAGAATGCATTGTCTTTACTAGGTTCCCTCTGCCTACCTAGCTATAAACGATATACAGTCATATATCAAAGATATATGTCCATATTTTTTTCCGTAAAATAAAAGAAAGTATAATAATATCCGTATTTTTTCTTATAACAAAATTTAATAACAAAAAGACCTCTCTAAGAAAGATACTAACATATAATGCAAATTGAGAAGGATCAACTTAGAGCAAATTTATTTTGCAAAAGAGCAATCTTTCCAAAACACACAACTACTCGTAAAGCACTTACATGGGGTTGCATTAATGTCTCTATGAATGATGATGAATTATTCATAATGGCAGTGGTATAGGATACGTTGTCTTTGAGAGTGAAGCTACTTTGCCCATAGTAAAGTCTTTAAGCAAAAATACATAAATTATTGTCTAGCTGACAAAACGTTGCGTTGAGTTCCGTATTTTGAATGTGGGGAACCAAGACAGTAGGTCCTCTTCATGCGGCCTAAAGCAGGAAGGTGTTTAAACTAAAGAAGGAAATTAATGATAATCTCTCTGGTCTTTGGTTCTGGTTATTTCTTTAAAAGCACTTAAATCCTGCATAAGATGTGATAAGCCAAATTTGAACGCGACGATAACTTGAAAACCTTAGTTTTATTAAATTTCTAATATATATTATTTATTGTCTTGTTACTCTGGTAACAAAACAAAACGCAGGATTAAGCTACCCCATTTAACATCTGTTAATAATAACTATAACGATAATTGAACGATGCGTGGGAACACAAAGATCTTTCTACGTACCCTGCTAGACGGATAAAAGTATTAAGGTTCCTTATTCTAAGCTTTTATGAGTATTAAATCCAGATACTTTATCAAAAACAATTTAAATTTAAAACTATGCATCTCCTAAGTAATAATTTAATTAAGCTATTAATAAGTGACGTAGCTATTCTGCCTCAGGTTTGGAAGTGGCAAATTATTCAGTAGGGGGCGGAGGGTTGTTTTAATGTCTTTGCGCGATAAATTATTCATATAGGCATATTATATGGACGGCGTCGGTGATAGGGTAAGTTAGGTTGAGGATTAATCAATGCAACTGTCACGCTGATGTAGATCAGATTAGGATATAAACCGCTATTATATATGGAATTTTAATGTTTATACTCTTTTCTTAGCTTTACGCTGTATCTCGCACACCGCGGGGTAGGCACAGGGAACCTAGAGGTAAGACACTTCGTTCTTCATTGTCCACCAAATTTCTGGAGGCATTGTTGAGTGGCGGACCTTAACGCCGAGCTTTGCTCCAACACCAGAGCGAAGAAATGAAAATATACATTGAAATAAATATTTCATTTCCTCGAGTAGAGATTGAACCCATAACCAGTTGCGTTTACAGTCGTCACACACACATTAAATGATCTGTAGGTATACAGAGTAAGCCGTGCGTTAATACGCTCTTTTCTCTGTTTTTAAGTCCGCAAAAGAATTATTATTTATTAATTAGAAAGAATATTTATTAATTCGATTACTTCTAACCTCACTCTGTCGGACGGGTCCAAACCCACAACTCTCGCTTTCACTGTCAGATTCTGCGTCCCAAAAAATTCCCACTGCGTCGAGATAGCCTAATTGGGTCTTACACATTAATTACCCAGATCTCAGATATATCTAACTTCCGCATAGAATAAACACAAAAATGCTTTCAAGTCCACTATAGTTCAATTAAGGATTATTATAATCAGCTTCTAAAATTTCCCCACACCCGTATAATGATAAAGTTACCTGCCGGTGCCATACAGGTTGCAAAGTTTTAATTTGAATGTAAGCAGCAAAAGTTGTGCTTAATTCAATACCCGTGAATAATTCATTTCAGTGACGTTAGGCTGGTGCTTGTTGTCCAGTGGAAGTAGACATTTAGGGCATATAGCTTACAATATATAGCTAATGTGTAAGCGATATGTTCTCCTAGTGACTCACTCAGGGCTGTGCCTGCATATACTTATTATTATATTATAGCTAAATTGAGTAAAAACTTTACATGAATTGTAACCTAGGGTAATAACTATTCCGAAGTAATAAACTACATAACTGTAAAATTTTATCTCAATATGTTCAGTAGTTTTTGCGTGAAAGTGGGACAAATGTTCATTCTCAAACTTCCACGTTTATTATAAAGGATTTTTTTGCTTCACGCTATATTCCGCATATATCAGTAAATCTAAGAACCTAATTGTGTAAGACACTGCGTTCCTTTAAGACACTCCGTTCCCATTAAGACGTTCCCCACTTTTTTGATTCATTAAGAGCGAGCAAAAGAAAATATTTATTAAATATTTCCTTTCTTTGAGAGGGAATTGAACCTGTCATGCTTACAATCGCATGCACGCTTGTGCAACTGCGCCGCTATTGGCGCTACTCAACAAAATTATCAAGTTAATCTTTTTTATGTAACCCACAGTTCTCACTTATTTCCATATCACTGCGCGATGGAAAGGTTATTTGAATTTTTAAAAATTAGAGCATTTCTAGAACTCATAACTTTGGCTATTATACAGTATTATATAGGCTGAAAGACGAGTGGTATCCTAAACACTGCTTCTTCTAAAAAGATTACTTCCAAATTCTAACTTGAAATGTTCTATTCAATTTAAATTTTTTATCAATATTCGTTTGTAATTGTAGTTTTTGAAGTAAAAATTATGAATTTTCATCAGAAAAGTCTCAAATATGTAAATCAACGCTATATATTTAGTGGTTATCCACGCTAGACCGGTGGAGGGAGACACTGCAGGGCGGAAAGTAAAATTAATTAAACTCGAGTCGACAATTCAATTAACACCTACGCAGTAGGTACTATAAATACTGTATACAGTACAAGATATGTTCCAGTTGGTTATTGTGATGGAATTTTAGCGCAGTTTGCCTAGATTTCTGTGATAGTCTTTTGGATTCGATTCTCGGTTGTGAGATTTTCTTTACTTAAAAATAATTGTGTAACAGCGTGTTTTAATGGAGTGTCTTAACATTAGGTTCCCTCTGCCTACTATTTGAGGGATACAGCGTTAAGTTTGTCCAGCACACGTGTGTCATGTTTCTAAAATAAGAAGAGAAAAAAGAATGTGTGATGTAACACTTGGATAATCACTAGCTAGTAATAACATTTCAGCCTCAGAAAGCGGGTGATGATTTTTGTACTTTAACGATTTCTGACAATAAATCACTTTACAATTTTCTTTTTCCTAAAATATGTTTTTTTAACATCACGTTGTATCATGCATATAGCAAGGGTTAGCAGAGAGAATCTTTGCTGTAGTGTTAAATAAAAAATAGTCATCCGGTGTCGTAGCGCAGCTCGGTAGACCGGTAGAAGGATGAGATCGTAAACGCGACAGCGCGGTTCGATTCCTATTTGGAGGAAAAAAATATTTAAAATGTTCATTTCTTTGTTCTAGTAAAGAGGCAAAGCGCTGCGCTGAACTTCACTATTCAACTCGCAGTGCCTCAAGAATTCAGCGACAAGCAAGGAACATATTAGATTAGCGGGGTACGGATGGTCTTAACACTAGATTCTCAGTGTAAAATTAAAAAAATATTATAACTTTCAGTTTTATTTCTAGTCAACAGCTATACACTCTCAAGCATGGCTTTACAAAATTCTCAAAATGAAGAAGTTGCGCGAAGAAAAATAAATATACTTAAGCATTCATTAATTTATATTTGGTCTTTTTCCAAAAAGTATTCTTTATTCAATTATGTACTTTCGAATCGTCAAGTTATACAGAAATATCAGTAGTGTCAGTACTATAGGAAGCTGCCACCACTACCTACTACCGGTGCGTTAGGCAGTTCTGTTGTCTGTTAACGTGACATTCGGAAAATATTACAGACTTACCAAATAGTAGAATTATTAAAACAATGTTACGACTTATACAATACTAGCGACCCACACGTGACTTCGCCCAATTATACTTATACTTATTGTATATAAAAGAAATTTGACTTCCTAACAAACATCCATCCCCTCACAAAGTGACACGTTTATAATATGTATTAGTGGGAAATACACAACAAAAACAATGTATAATGCGTTTGACAGTTTAAACGACAGTACTCAAGTAGAACTAAAGTCCAAGATAAGTAATGGAGAAAGTTTTTAATAAAAAGCTCCTATAAAAAGTTAATTGAGTACTTGCAAAGTAGAACATTATTTTCTATTTGTTTAATCCAGTACTATTGTATGGCGCATTGTGCATCTAAAGCTCTATTCACATTCATTATTATTTCGTATTTTATAATATTCTATATATTTATTGTAATTTAAATTTTAAAAGTACCACTTTTGAGTTTCTCGCTGGCACTTCTCAGCAATATTGACTTCCAATCCGATAGTAGCTCCCCGTACGACTGACACTACTTACATTTCTTTATAACTTAACCATTTAAAAGTAAATAGAGTAATAATAATTAGATTTAGACTTCTTTAAGTTTAAGTTTCCAGAAAGCTTTTTATCTTTTTGTGAAAGTGTTTAATATATCCATATATATTCATGCATTTTTTCCTTGGTTGGGGGGTTACATAGATAGATTTACGTGATATAATACAGTAAGTAACATAAAAAAAAAATCAACTCAAAGCAGTTATTCAAGAGATTAGTGCGCTAAAATTATCAAACTTCAGTTTTATAATATTAATAAAAATGGATAGAACCTTGTTAAGATATTCAGTTATTCATTTTAATTCTATTTAAAAACATTGCTATAATATTTTCACAGGCGTAAAATTTAGACCATAACTTTTACTTGTACTCGTACAGATTACCTTCGACTTAAACGTTTCTCACTTTTCGCTGAATTCTGTAGGCATGGCGTTTTGAGTGGCAGAACTCATTGCCGAGCTTTAAAATGGCATTATATGGCGTCTAATTTCTATGTATGTATAATTATTTATTAATATTTCATCATTTAAAGGTTAGATCATTTAAAGTTTGGCAACATTAGAATACAAAATGATGGTAGAAATACAAAGGTTTTGATGCAAAATGATGACACAGGTGATTGAGTCAAAGAGGGTTCTTTAGATAGCAAACACAAATAGTACAAAGTAAATAGTTAAATACTGTACTTAACTTACGCAGTATTGGTCTACGCTAACAAAATTATAAGAAAAATATATATTTGAGGCCAGTCGTGGCGCAGGGGCACAAAGTGTGACTGTAAAACCGACTGGTTGTGGGTTCGATCCCCACTCGTGAGATTAAATATTTACTTACATTTATATTTCCATTTCTTCGCTCTGGTGCCGAGGCAAAGCGCGGCGTTGAGTTGTGGCACTCATCTCAGAATTCGGCAGAAAGTGGGAAACGGAGTGTCTTATCACTAGGTTCCCTCTGCCTACCCTGCTGTGTGCTTGATACAGCGTAAAGCTGATAAATATAAAAGAAATATATATTTCCAGTACCGTGACGCTTGGTGCTCCATTTTCTCTCGTTACCCTGCAAGGGATAAAGTGCAAAATAAAAAAAATATACATTATAAATAAAAAAACACAGTGTGTATCCACCTCTTCCTACCGCTTAATTATTCCAGTAAGAAAAATGTTAAAAGAAGAAAAAGCATTAAAAGTTAGTAAACAGGTACCGTCGTGATTCGATTTGCAAAGATTTCTCTCCCGGTTGTATTTGTGAAGGCGCTGTTAAGCGACGAGGTATAAAATACTTATCGTTTGGTTAAATAAAGTCTTAAGAAGTGTTTGATTTATTTAGTATACAGATTTTTATTTTATAAATTAGTTTTTTCTTTGAAAATTAATTTATAAAATAAAAGTATTTCGAATAAATAAAATAAATCAGCTTCACGCTGTATCGCGCATACATCAGAGTTAGACAGAGGGAACCTAGTGTTAATACATTCGATTCGCCATTTATTTCCGAATTTTGGAGGCATTACATGTTGAGTGGCGGAGATAAACGTCTCGCTTTGCTTCGACACCAGTATTGTGAATGACAGGATTCATTTACTTTAACTAGTTTTGGATGGACTAACACCTCGGAAAAAAATGTTTATTGGAACTAACAAAAAACTCAATAGTTACTCTTTTAAAACTACAAATTTTGAATACAATAATCTATACTTCTATATATATGTATCTATGCTTGATATAAACCTGAAGAGTTTGTTTGGTTGAAAGTGCTATCAGGAGCTACAGACTTGAATCAAAAAAATCTGTTTATGGATAAACACAGGATTGTTGTATTATCAAGGTAGGTTATAGGCTATATTATATTGATTTTAGTGTCACGCTGTATCCCGCACACTGCAAGGTTAGGCAGAGGGAACCTAATGTTAAGACTCTCCGTTCCCCACTTTCTGCCAAATTGAGTGGCGGAACTCGACGCCGCGCTTTGCCTCGACACCAGAGTAAAGAAAATGGAAGCATAAAATATTTTATTCCTCGAACTTTAATCGAACCCACAACCTGTCGCATTTGCAGTCGCACGCTTGTACTCCTTCGCTACAACTGGTCTCGCCAGTTAAAATGTAATTAAAAATATAATATTATAAGTAGAAAAAGGAGAATAAAGAGAGCAATTTCTATTCATAAGAGCGGTTATTAAAGCAATAAGCCGTGTACAATGAACGGCAGGATCTAATGAGAGCGTAAAGTCGTAGCTGGCGCACGGCCAGGGCGTCGGCTGCTGCATCCTCATCATTTACGCTCGCCTGCTACCATGAGAGATTTATGTACAATATATAGAGTAGGTAGGTAGGTTTTTTGGGAAGTCATTTTTGTAGTGATTTCGTTTTAATGGTGGCGCAGTGGGGAAACGAGATGGTTGTGGATTCGAACTCCACCCGGTGATGATTATATTTAAGTTAATTTTGTTTTTCCGCTCTTGTAGATAGATAAAGCGTGGCATTGTTAATTCAATATTGTTAGCTAACTCATGTAAAAGAGAGTAGATGTAGGTGAAAAAGACTATAAAAGCAATGGAATTGTATCAATCGGGAGCCGTTGCTTGTGGGCTTGAAAATTGAAAAATGGATGTTGTGCGAAAAGTGGGAAAGCAGTGCCTTAACACTAGATTTCCTCTGCATACTTTGCTATATGCGGGACATTAGATATAGCGAAAGCTGACTAAAAATAAGTTACTGTGTATCTATACCTATAAATAAAATTAATATCTAAAGATGAGTCTGTCAGAAGGGTCTATCTGTGATATCAACATAACTGTGTTTCTTGAATTACGTATAGTTATTTATCGCAAAACACAAATAAACAATTTTAATTTTTTATCTGTCTGTCTTTCTGTTTATCCGGGCTAACCTCCGGACCAGCTGAACCGATTATTATGGACTAACACTGAGAGACAGACCAGGTTGTAGAGCAACATAAAGGTTGTTTTGATTTAATAAAACAATTATATCAATTTAAAGTATGTTACTTATTTAGAAAACGTATAAAAATTTGAACGTAGCGAGACTAGAACCCGCGCTTCCTGGAAAGCCACCAGGCGCTCTGACCACTGAGCCATACGTTCTTGAACGGATTCGAGTCCTGCTACGTTAAAATTTTTATACGTTTTCTAAATAAGTATTTTTCTTTCCTAAGTGTGGAATAACACTTTAAAAAAAATGTTAAAGTATGTTGTTCGACAAAAAATCTACTTTCTAAAAGAGTTATTTTATACAACTGTGTAGGGACACATATTAGTCGATTCAACATTTCATTCTAAGTCCACGCCCGGCTAGCTCAGTCGGTATTGAATGCTTGTATTAGGTACTTGTTATTATAAATAAATACCGATAAATATAAAACGT
>DWQW01008252.1:0-14151 GCA_018249695.1 Heliconius erato demophoon
TTGAGTTCTGCCACTCAACACGCAATGCCTCCAGAATCCGGCAGAAAGTGGGGAACGGAGTGTCTTAACACTAGGTTCCCTCTGCCTACCCTGCTGTGTGCGGGATACAGCGTGAAGCAAATTTTTTTTTTTTAAAATTATCTGCATTAAAATGATTATAAATTAATGTCATTTTGACGTACAGATTTTATGCAAGATATGCAGTTTTAATGCAAGCGTTATCAGATGAAATACGTACATATATTTTCATGGGGCCATAGTTTATTTCTAATATTTATCATTAATCTGTGATGCGTAATTTATACCTACTCATACATACACACAAACAAGAATCAAAATGACGATCGCTAAATAAATAAGTTGAGCTCTAAAAATTAACGTAATAAGCGAACTATTTCTTAAATATACTCGTACATTTCATAAAGCTCTACTATATGATATATGTCTAACATTATATTTATAAAGTATACTACAGTTGAACCCCCTAAAAACACATTAACCTATTTAAATCATTTGAATTGAATATAAGTAATCAGCTTCACGCTGTATCCCGCTCGAAGCTGGGTAGGCAGATGGAACCTAGTGTAAAGACATTTCGTTCCCTACTTTCCGTCGAATTCTCGAGGCATTGCGTGTTGAGTGGCGGAACTCAACGCCGCGCTGTGTCTCGACACGCCAGCGCCAGAAATGGAAATATAAATTTAAATAAATATTTAATTTCCTCGAGTGGGTGTCGAACCCACAACCCATCAATTTACAGGCACTTTCGGACCCCTGCACCACGACTGGACTCTATAATTGGCAACAGTTAAACTTATCTTTAATAGATATTTCTTCACGTCAACCTATAGGAAAAAGTAAAGTTTTTGCAATTTTAAGTGTAATGTATAGAATATGAAATAGATTATATTATATAGTTAATTGATGTTATAGCTTATATTCCCACTTTATTTTTATACATTTATTATACCTACACAGAGTGGAAGCGTCTGGTCTCCTTTTACCAAAACAGCATATAGGGTAAAATATTTCAAACCCATACCTTAAGAAATTAATCAAGATACCTCAATAGTTTAGACGTAGGATTTTTTTTTCCATACTGTATGTTGTGGGATGCAGTTACTAATAAACACTTACTACTACAAAAATACTACTAAACCTTGTCGAACTGCCGAAAACATATTAGAACGCGAAAGGGATATATATCTCTCATTTTATTTTACGCAATTCAATATCGCCGCTATTGCCTACAACTCAATTTCGTGAATGAGGCGTGTGCGGCGTATCGCTTTGATATGTTTGTGTCTGTGTAATTATTTTGTTTGAAAAAAAATCACTTTTTCGTTTTTGAAAAAAAAATATTTTGTTTTAATTGTATTAGGTTTGTATGGAGTAGTTAAAACTGTGGTTACATTTAAAGTGGTGGTGACAAAAACACCATGTATATTTTTATAGCATCTGTCGTGGTGGCTTCTGTCCTACATGTGGCAGGGTAAGCAGAAGGAGCCTAGTGTTAAGACACTGCTCGCCACTTTTCCTCGAATTTTGGAGGCATTGGGTTTTTGAGTGGCTCGCTTTACCACGACATCTGAGCAAAGAAAAAGAAAATACTAAATATTTATTTCCTCGAGTGGGAATCGAACCTACAACCTGTCGTATTTACAGTTACATACTTGTGCCCTTACACTACGACTGGCATGTGATTGAACTGAATATATGAATGATAAATAACATTTTCAATTTTCGTTATATGTGTCAACGGAGGTTGTAACAGTTGAAACGACAACTGACATTTTAGCATGCAGTTGTTGGCACCACATGGACCAGAATGAGGTTTATGGAATGGAATGATTTCGACAGCTGCTTCCGAGTTATACATAGATTGAATTTATTAAAGTGTTGGAAAATGAATATAGTTTTCTGCAATGCTTTTTTTTGTGGTTTTTTTTTTTCAGCTTCACGTTGCGTCCTGCAAATAGCTGGGAAGGCAACTGGGCTAAGTGTAAAGACACTCCAGTCTCCACTTTCCGCCAAATTCTAGATCTAGATTGCGTGTTGAATTGCGGAAGTCAACGCCGCGCTTTGACCCGACACCAGAGCGAAGAAATGAAAATATATTAATATTTATTTTCTTGAGTCGGAATAAAACCTACAGCGTGACGCGCTTACACTCTCTTGCTTGGGCCGCTGCGGAACTGGCATCAATCATTTTTGTAACATGAAAATAATGATTTTTTTAACGGAAAAATAAATAATTACATTACAGTACAACTTAATTTTATTAACACATCGTTTTCCTTTCCTTTGATATCTAAAGCGTTCAAACATAATGTATAAACATGTAAATTGAATTATTGCTTCAACACTTACCGTTTATCTCATATCAACAGCTTTGACCTCCACGCTCACATTGACTTTAATAAAATCAGAATATTCTATATCGTATTAATGAGACACTCTGCTTCCATACTGGTTGTACATATTTACCTATGTATTGCTATCTAAATTATTTACTGAGTTTTGATCCTGACTTTTCTTCGTTAGGAATTATTTTAAATTTTAACACGTATATGAGGCATTCAACGGAATTGCTTCGCTTGTGGCGTGGTTTTCTAGTCGTACTAATTTCTTTATTTCCAAATTTTAATGCGAATGTGAAGCAATTAATGCATTTTTTTGTGTATAGTATTCTAGTTTAGTCACTTTGATAATCTTATACATTAAAACTGAGTTTAGATAGAGATTTCGTACAAATCACCTAGCTGTGAAAACATATCGTATAAAAAAATATACTTAAATAGGAGCTATAATCGTTATTTACTGTATAAATAATATTTTGCAAACATCTTCAAGTATATTCACCCGCTTCGAACGTCGCCTCCGCTGGAGAAGCTAATAAACCGTCTATCAAGCGTCTTCATTTCCGTAGGATGAGGTCACCCGTCAGCCGTCATTTCGCGCCAGAATATTACACTCGAGTTGACAGCCACAGACAACCAATATTTTGCCTATATATTCGGACGATATTTAATTAAAAATTTAATGATAAAAAAAAAATGGTGGCATATTGATAAAATTCGAAATGAGATGATTATTTTTATTTTTATATTTGTCTTTAAAATACGTGAAATTAATTGAAAATTGAGTTCAGGTTTCCCATTTAAAAATTGTTACAATAATAATATTTTGAATTTATTTTTTCTTTTCTATTTGCAACAGTCAATTCTGAAAATTACAGAATGGTTGCTATATACAAATATAGTATTAGAAAGAAGTTTTTAATAAAATAACCGTAAGATGTTAGCGGTATCTATTTGTATGTCTGTATACTATAACCTATTTATTTTGTTATCTTTTTAGTTTTTGTATTCACAACACAAAAACGCTGCTTTTCCTTATATTTATAGATTAAGGATGAAAAGAAAGGAAAGGGTTGAATCAGGAGCAAAGAACTCTCATCACTTTTTTTTGCAACACAATCACTTTGCAACACAATTTTTATTTTCACTTCTAATAAAAACTTCGATGTGACAAAATGGTTAAGTGTCAAAATGCTTTTTTTGTTTACTGAAATTTTAAGTTGTATCTAAATACATCGGTTATTTATCTAATAAATATAATGATAGTTTAACATATTTTTTTTAGTTTTAACAAGAGTTGTTTGTTTTAAGGTTAAATTATAACGCATACTAAGGCTTACCTTTAACTATATATACCTTTATACAAATACATTTATATTTTATGTAATATTTTCACACATTTTAATGATAGATCTTACTATCATCTATATATATAAAAGGACTTGTGCTGACTGACTGAGGTAAGACGCACGCAGAGCCGTAACCGCGGATGGTAGAAACGTGAAATTTGCGCAGATGTTTATTTTCATATTCTGGACATCCACTAAGAAGGGATTTTGAAAAATTTTAACCCTAAAGGGATGAAATAGGGGTTGAAAGTTTGTATGGATTTTTTTAAAATTGGCACCGATTCTTATAAAATTTTAAATCCAGACTCTTAAAAATATTTCATTGAACACGTGTTTCATGGTTTTTAAGAATTCACCCCCTAAGGGTTCAAATAAGAGGTTGAAAGTTCATATGGAAAAATCTTTAAATCGCTACCGATTTTTATAAAAAATTAAATTCAGACTGTTAAAAATATTTTTTTTATTGAACACATGTTTCGTGTTTTTTTTAGAATTCACTCCTAATAAGCGGGCGAAGCCGCGCGCGCCCTCTAGTTAAACTATGAAATGATTAATAAGTTAACTTTAAGTCTATCTTCCTAGTTATATTTGCTTTATATAAATTTTATACATGTATTATCACTTTTTACGACAAAAGCAAATGCAAACTATTCGATAAATATTTACCAGATGACTGTCATCGAGATAAATAATAAATGTTTATACTGTCCATCATAAATAATAATTATATGGACCAAATATACTTTGTAATATGATCGCTGTGCAGGCGCAGTATGTACCTATATATATTTGTATGAAAATAAACACTGACATGTCATATCAGTTGCTGTGATAATATATTTAAATTTTTAACATACTGTTGCGAAAAGTTATTATACCTACTAAAGTTAAATTGCTGAAAAATTAAGTTATTGTTCTATATTCTACATTTATATTGTGTACATAATTTTAACCTACTAAATGCTATGTATAGTGCAATTGAAGTAAAGGTACATTGTTCGAAGGCGAGGCCGTCGTGGCACAGTGGAGCACTAAACGTGCTAGTAGTGGGTTTGATTTCCACTCGGGAAAGACATTTATACATCGTCATTGTGCCGTGATAGCGGAGGCTGGACTGACAGCTGACACTTGGTTCTTCTGCCTATCCTATAATGAGAGAAAATTGTGAAGCTACTTCTCATAAAGACTATATAGTTAAACGTAGTGCGATATTGGATTTTGGAAAACCCACGAAATTTTATGTTGTAGGCAGGAAAGGAAGTGCTTAATCACTGGTACTCTTCTGGAAATTCCCAAACAAGGAGAGTGCGATAAAATAAAAACATTGCATAAATATTTAACTCATCATTGATAAGAGTGAGTGATTTTATAAATACTTTCAGAGTTACAAATATAATTACAAAGTTTTAGGTAATGCCATATTTGTTTTGCATATCTTTACCGTTAAATCCAACAGAAGGTTCTTTTAAACTTCTAGTCTTTATTAAATGTAACACAACGATTTATAAAAAATCAAGACAAACCGTGAAAGTTATGCGGTTATGCGGGAAAAGCTAGAAGCTACTTTTTTCTATAAATCTATATGGTTAAGCATAATTTTATAGGAAAGTACTTACATTTCCTATGAAATTTCATATATCTATAAAAAAATCTTATAGTTTCGCGTGTCTATGAGTCTTTTTATCTCAACGAGCGTTATCGGTCCGTGGGCTTTAGACGAAATCCGTAAGGTGGAAAAGGAAATCCATTTTTCGTGCCGAAGGTCCTTTAACTGTCTCCATTCTTAATGCGACTTGTCTTTGTCCGAAGCGAGGAACAGTAGCTGCACTGAAGGATTACACTGAGGACCTGTAGATATTTTGTTTGAAAATTCTATAAGTATAAGAAATATTATTTGATTTCTTATTCATGTTTTGAGATATTTTTATTTAAGTACTATATTTAATAAATAATATTATTCACCAAGCTTGTTCGTTGATTGATTTAAAACGTCATTATGTTTTATATATATATTTTTTAGCTTTTTAGCAGGGCAGAGTGAACACTCCATTCCCATTAAGACGCTTCCGTTCCCTACTTTCCGCCGAATTTCGGAGGTATTGCATATTGAGTGGCGGAGTGCCGTCCGTTTCCAATCGCACGATTATGCTCCTACGGCGCGACCGGTTTAAATAAATCAGCTTCGCGCTGTATTCCGCACACAGCAGTGTAGGCAGAGGGAACCTAGTGTTAAGACACTCCGTTCCCCACTTTCTGCCGAATTCTGGAGGCATTACGTGTTGAGTGGAAGAACTCAACGCCGCGCTTAATCTAGATACCACATCGAAGAAATGGAAATATAAAATTAAGTAAATATTTCATCTCGAGTGGGGATCGAACCCACAACCAGTCGGTTTAACAGTCACACTTCATGCCGCTGACTCACGACCACCACCACGACTGGCCTCTGGCGTGACTGGTTTCATTTTATCATATATTTTTAAATTATTTGGCGAAATTGTTTTAATTTAAATTAATATAACAAATGTTATAAAAGTGTAAACTTTTCTGTTTCAGGTAATTTACAAGTTGTATTAATTAGTAAGTGAAATTTTATGCTCGACCAAGTGTAAGTTTTTAGTTGTTTCTAATATATTTGTAAATAAACAAACAAGAAAGAAATATATAAATTACTTTTTGTTAATTTTCTCTTACGTTTGTTCAATATGTTTATAAATGATAATATTTAGATACTATGACTATTATGGGTGTCGATACACCCACGAGGCAAGCGTGTGACCACTTTCAAGGGCTACATACAATTCAGGAGGATACACAAAAGTGCAAGAGAAAATAAAAATAAAATTAAATTAGCTTCACGCTGTATCCCGCACAGAGCAGGGTAGGCAGACCTAGTGTTAAAACACTCCGTTCCCCACTTTCTGCCGAATTCTGGAGGCATTGCGTGTTGAGTGGCAGAACTCAACGCCGCGCTTAACCTCGACACCAGAGCGAAGAAATGGAAATATAAATTTATGTAAATATTTAATCTCCTCGAGTGGGGATCGAACCCACAACCAGTCGGTTTTGCAGTCACACCTCGTGCCACTGCGCCACGACCGGCCTCAAAAGTGCAAGAGGCTGTGACAAAAATTAAAGCCAAATCTACCTGGGTGTTTTTACACCCATACAGCCTTTAAGGGTTAAGACGACTCAACTTTCATTCGATAACAATAGACTACGATTCAATAAATTAAAACCAACCAAAATTAAAAAAGGAATTAATAATTAAAACCAATGAGGAATTAATATATAATTACATATTAATTCCTCATTGGTTTTAGAACAAACTAAATATCTCTTATATTCTCTGTTCAAACTATGCAATTTGACCTCTTTCTATATCTTGGAAAGCAAACTTTTGCATCGATCAGTCTTGTTATCTGCACAATGGAACAAAGGAACTCCGAAGCTGAAATAGGTTTTTAATCGACTATATAGACATTGCAGGTAAACATTTTTTTTACGTTTATTTCTAATGGAAAAATATTTTACTGTAAAGATTTCTACAGTAAAATATTTTTTAGAGTATTTAAACTATTTTCTGAAGAATGTTTAATTTAATTTAAATATTTTTATCATCTGTACACGGTATCAATGTAACTACAAACAAATTAATGTGTCATCTCGGGAAAATGAAATATTTTTTTTTATTCTCGCTCTAAAAAAAGCGGCGTTGAGTTCAGCCACTAAACGCGTAAAGCAGCGAGAAATCGGTAGAAACTAGGTTCCCAGGGTCCCTTTACCTACTCTTCTGTGTACGGAATACAGCATAGCTGCGTAGCACAGCGAAGCGAAGGTATAAAAAAAGAGAGGAAAATTACATTTCAAAATTTTAGATAATCTATTTTTGTATACTAGGTACCTATATTAAAGGATTCCATAAAAACAAAAGTCGAATATTATTTAATTTAATATATATTTTTTGTACATTTAAGTTTCTACCCGCACAGATTTTCCAATTACCTACATGTAGTATTGATGGATCACGTAACCACTGCATCTACCTTGTAGGTTCCCTCTGCAAACATCTACCTTGTAGGTTCCCTCTGCAACATAGTGTTCACACGCCGTTCCCCATTTTCCGCGGAATTCTGGAGGAAAATAATGAATTTAAATAGTCCACAACCAGTAGCGTTTACAGTCACACACTTGTACCCCTGCGCCACGACTGGTCTCTGTTTAATACTGGCCAAAAAATACAGTATGTACAATATACATTCATTCAAACACGTTCAGCACTCTACGTAATTGAGAACCAGATAGCGAAGGTCGAAGGTTTGACATTTTAACATTATTGGAGTTCACGCGTTTTCCTGTATAGGTAGAGGAGTTCCAGTGATAAGTCTACTGTAGTACATGCAATCTGAGACAGATACCAATTCTGTACTTTATGCACCCACACTGAGCAAATTAAGTAAACAATATTTTTGTTTCATCCTGTATCCCGCACATAGCAGCTCCCATTAAGACCATACCGTTCCACAATTCGTTCCGGAATTCTGGATACATTGCGTGTTAAGGAAATGAAAATATTAAATACTGCATTTCCTTGAGTGGGAATCGAACCCACAACCTGTCGTGTTGACAGCTGAACGCTTCCACTATATCACGACTGCCTCCAAATACTACAAATGTTGTATCAAAATAGAATTAATCTACTATCATCGCTTGACTTAACCAGATGTGCTCTGAGTATACCTTCTATGAATATTTTTTTGGCTTCACATTGTATCCCGCATTAAGTAGAGTAGGCAGAGGGAATCTAATGTTGAGACACTATTATTTTTATCAAATAGCAGAAAATGACATAAAAACGTAACGGAAAATACCAGAAGCAGTTACTAGTTGATAGCCAGGTTGTGCTTGCTACAGTACTCTTTTGATCATAAATGAAGTGAAAAAGTCGAAACGAAAGCTATCAGAAGTGACGCTCACAGTACCTCACGGTCACACTATGTACCACCGCGCCACTACTGGCCTCTATGTATGTAGAGACAATCACTGTCGTAATTCTGTGTATCGCGAGAGTGAATTAAATAATATGCAAAGAGTAAATTGACGTCGTATATCTTGTAACTTTATATCGCACGTTGTCTTCTCCGTTATTTAAAAACGGCTACAGTAAAATTAAAAAGATTTTAAGAGCATTTTTTTTTATTTTGCTTTATTAAAACACTGCAGTGCGTATATTTAGCTAGATATTCTAAATATTATAACCGGTTTTTTTAAGTGATCATTTTAGTCTCCGCCATTGAACATAAAAAATATAATTTTATAGGATATTTCGTCATGATTTTTGTATGTAGGTCATTCAAATTCAGGTTGCGTTAACAAAGGAATTGTAACCGAGCGGCCGCTGTGTAAACTCACGTCGCATCACAGTTCACGAAGCCTAACACTAAATATTACAATTAAAATTTAAACTCTAAATATTTGAATTAAAATTTTATCTTTTATATGTTTTCTTGCATAAATATAAATGAAATCGATAGATTATTTATTTTTAATGGAGAACGGGGTCTATATTAAAAATTAGTTTTTCTTCATTCTCCAGAAAAAGGCAGGAAATTGTCAGTGATTAAAAAATATCTCATAATAATTAAAAGAAATATCCACATTTAGAAATTGAGGCCATTGGTGGGGCAGTGGCTCAAGCTTCCGACTGTAAACGCTAATATTGACTAATGGAAGATATACAATATTTAATTTCCTCGAGTGGGAATCAAACTCTGAACCTGTCATGTGTACATTTGTGCCCCTGCGCCACGACTGGCCTCAAACAATATAATTTATTAACATTTTAATTGCAGATTACCGCATTTATATTTGTGTCTAAGGCGCGTTCATTTACAAACCAGTGCACTGTACCTACTGATTGATATTTACATGCATCCAATATGGCAACAAGAATTTCTTGTTGTCATATTTTGATTCTATCTACATTTTGATTGATTAAATCGAAGAACTATAATTATTATACATATATACAAAAAGCCAAGCGTTTCTTATTCCGAAGTAAATAAAGTAATGTTACAGTGTCTACAGTACACGCCAATAACTACTTTTATAGGCAATTTTTACATACAATTTAGATGCAATTTTCTTGAAAATATCCAATTTTGTAAATAAAATACAGTTACAAATATTTATTTATTGCTTATTTTATATTTAGTATTGAATAATATACTGGGCAAGCTTATTTTTCATCACTTCTAATGAATATTTATAATATTTAAAACTCTAATAAGATAAACGACTTAAAAAATGATAACATGCGGAGACCGGAGATTCCGAAAACGGAACGGGGAGACACAAATTTATGTTACAGACATATTTCTTTTATCCAGCACATAGCAGAATAGGCAGAGGGAGCCTGGGGTTGAGCGTTCCATTAAGACACTTCAGTTCTCCACTTTCCGCCGCTTCTCGAGGCATTGCGTGTTGAGAGTACAAATAAAAATGATGCAAGAATATAAAAAAAACACTCTTTGAAAATCTGTTGAAATGGTTCACTACATTCTAATCTATATTTGGACATGATCATTTATGATATTCGATTTTTAATAAGTCTTAAAGGTCTATATAAATTCTACAAACCTTTGTTTATACATATAGTATTATTTACAGTGCTATCAGCGTATTACTTCCATAGTTATTTTACCTATAAAATAACCTTTTCTGGTTTGTTTACCTTTTGTCTCACGGCTCCCCGAATAGATTATAGATAAGACTAACTCACCAGATTTAGCTTTTAGCTTTTAAAAAAAAGAATACCATGTCAATTACACGATATACATTAAAACGGTTACGGATACGGATACATAAAAAAATCCTTTAAATACAAACATCACTGTAAATGACAGTCATTAATTAGTAATAAAACGTGAGTAGGCGTGACAGACAACACACACTGATTGGTTAACTTGTGTATGTTATTTGATTTATGAACGTTAGCCGAATAATAAGTATTTCATTTATAACAGTATTAAATAATAACTACATGTATTATTGAAGAAAGAAGAAAGGACGGAATGCAAGATCAGTGTAAAAAGTAAGATATTAGAACATTGAATGAAGTGGTATACTTGGGAAGTATGTTCAGTAGAAATGGAAGATACAAGATGGATGTGGAAAGGCGTATTGCTGCCGGTAACAAGGTTAACGGAGCCTTAGCTGCATTGATGAGAAGGCGACACGTCAGCACAGCTGCGCGTTTGGCCGTACACAATGCAGTTTTTGTACCGACTTTGTTATACGGCAGCGAAACGGGGGTATTACAGAAGAAAAATGAAAGAAAGATGAATGCTGTAGAGATGCGATCTCTTCGTAGGATATGCGGAGTCAGCTTAGGTGATCGACCTTCGAAAATACAGTATCAAAGATACTGGAGGAAGGTCACGTAAAAAGCATGAGGACCCCCGAAGGGCATGTATGAAGAGGTTGATGACAGTGGACGAGGCGAAAGAGGTATGTAGAGACCGTAGCGTTTGGCGCTCCGTTCTCTCTGACTACCCCGCAAGGGATAAAGCGTGAAGCTACGTTAAGTTAAGTTAAATGTATTACTATTATTTATTACTTCGGCCGTCATAGCGCAGTGTGACAGGGTCTGACTGTTAACGCGATGGTCGTGAGCTTGATACCATCTTGGAGTTTTTTTTATTTTATTCACATTTGGCAGGAGCAAAGGAAAAATCGTTTTAAGACATTCTGCTCCCGACTCCGAAGAATTTTCGAGGCACTTCGTGAGTAGTGGAATTCATCATCCCTCGTTGCGTTGTTACGAGAGCGAAGAAATGTACATGTTAATAAATAATAATTCATTATCTACTTAATAACAATTTTTATTTTAGGTTTATTTATCTCGGGGATTATAAAATAAAAACAGTTTCTATTTCTTATCACGCTATATATGAGTAATTATAACTGAGTTTAAATTATTTACGTCATTTAAATTATTTTCATCATTTATATTATTTTCTTTTCTACGCTTTATTAGACTTATATGGAACACAGGAACTTTCAGTTTGTATAACTACTCGTTTCGTTTGGCTTGATTTGACTCGTCATCCATAAGGAAAAGAGTTTATTGATTTAGGATCGTCAACAGAAGAGACATTACAACATGGTCAAATCACATCGAGTTCTATTTACAGACTAAATGTTTTACCAATTAAAGACAATCACAGCATGTTCTAATAAAATAACGATTGGTATTAATAGCATATAGATTAAAGTAATAAAAATGTCGTACAGTAAAAGGTCTTACAAAAATGTCCAAATTGTAAACCAATTAAACTATTTTCTTTTATAAACACAAGTATAAAGATGTTGAAAATTAAAATATTTTTTTTTCTAATAGATTCGTCAGCCTTTTTGTTCTAATTTCCTGATATTATCTCGTTAAAAGCGTTATCTATCCCACACTAAAGAGAAAAACACTTTGTCGAGGCAATTCTGAAGTGTCCGACTTCAAGACCTGTCCGCACTTATGGTGCTACCCTCTGATTGATTTTATATGTTTGAAGAAAAAGTCGCTTCCAAGGAACATTACTACGTTTTCCAATTTAATAGTATTTATTAGAAAGAAAATTTAACATTAATAAGCTGATAAGGAACCATAGTAATCTATCTAAGTTTATTAAGATAAAGCAATTTTATCCTAGCATGATCGATTTACACGATATCGAGTATAAGGTCTCTATAGTCGTTGAAATTGTGATCCTTGAAACGCTATCAATTATGGACACTCAGTTCAGAATATTGTTTCAGAAGTAGTTTCTGAGAACATCGATATTCCATTAATATCTCATTACTGTGCTACGTCGCTATCTCGCGTACTGTAGAGTATGGCATTTGTTATAGGTACTTATAAAGGTTCCTAAATGACGGACAAGCTTAATACTATTTTGTATCATGGATTTGTATTGTTATTGTTTTTTGAATAATATGTTGAAAACTATTTCTTTTAATTTTTAAAGTGTTATTCCACATTTAAGAAAGAAAAGTATAATACTTATTTAGAAAATGTACAATTTTTTTTTTAAGAAAATATTTTTTTAGTACAAAATCTCATGTATAGAAAAGATTGCTGTTCACAGTAACCAGTTCTAATTAAGTACTTTTTTATATAATAATAATAATAATAAAAATCATTTATTGCCATAAAAACATACAATTTTATAACTATAGACATAAATATTGACAATTGACATTATGGCAAAAGGTGTAACTCAGCTAAATGATGCTTGAGTTTTGATTCTCAAGCATCGCTGTTTTTCAGTTACACTCTGGAAATTTTGATACACAAACCAAACAGAACAAACTCCATCGTACTCTTAAAAAAAAAAAAAGTATATATAGATATATTTTTATTTCAGGTATTCGAAGATAACATAACATAACTTAAGTCACGTAGATGTCATTTATATATTTCAGTAAAGCCATTGCGTATTGACTATCTATAGAGGAACGCAGTATCACGCTGCGCTTTTTTATTTTTTTTATATAGGCAGGATAGGCAGAGGGGGCAGGAGGGGGGAATTCTGGAGGTATTGCGTGTTGAGTAGCGTAACTCTACCCCGCGGTTTAGACTCGACACCCGAACAAAGCAATGAAAATATAAAAGTTAAATAAAAATTCTCATATAATTAAGGTACGAATGAAAGGCATTCGCGGATGATCCGAGTGATTAACTTGGTCCTTTGTACATTAATCTTTAACACGCATCTAAGCCTAAATAAATTATTTACCTGAATATTATCCATATCTACAGAAAAAGAACCCCTTAGACTTATTTAAGATTTAGACTTAAATTAGGAATTTGGAAAAGGCAATTTCCCTGCTATTTTATTACATAAAAGTAAACACATTTTTTTTTTGTTGTTTTATTACCGCTAAATCGAATTTCCAAATACACTACTACAACATTAACATTTTACACCAATCCCAAGCGATACTCTACTCGTATTTCAAGAATAACTTCGTAACTTTGCACATTAACGAAAACGCTATTGTCACATTGTCAGTATATTATTTGAAAGCAGCGCACACTCGAATTGGTGACAAACTTTATGTGAGTGTACGTGACAAACGAGGACGTTAGATAATGGAGCATCCTTGAAAATTTCATTTAGATGACATTTAGGTAACCTACAAGGACTTAGTCGACATTATTAAATTTTTTTGTAGCTTCACACATTACGTGTTTAGTGGCGGATCCCAACACCGACGTTTGCCTTGTCACCAGAGCGTGGAAATGAAAATATCAATAAGATTAAAAAGTCATTAAATCGGTACTAATTTACAGACTTAATTGGTACAGATTTTTGATAGCATCACTTTGTTGTCCGTCTGTCAAATATTCAGCTCTCCCTTGGACCCTGGTCCAAGCACAGGTCTTG
>DWQW01008253.1:0-14149 GCA_018249695.1 Heliconius erato demophoon
CGAGCGCTACAATAAGGAAACAATCGATCGTTTTAATAGGTCAGTCGCGTTCAGTTTATCCGTCAGACTGAGGGCTCAAATCAAATTTGTTCAGACAATTTTGATTTCTATTTTGAATATCATTAAGATACTTTCTCTTGTGACACTAAAATGGATATAGTGCTTTTGGGGTGTGCGTATACGGTGTCACATTCAGGTGGGAAAGCATAGGTTACTGCGGTCACCGTGTTCACTATAGTTAGTTTTTAATACTTACATGTGACTTAGTGGTTAACTGGGCGTCAGAATGGACAACATATTAGATTTTAGATTCGATTCGTGAGGGATAATATTTTGATATATATTATATTGAACAGAATACATATAAGTTTAAATTCACTGGGAGAGTCGATTTCAAAATATACATTCCTACCCATAAAACCCAAAAAAAATACAATCTATATACTTAGAAATCTTATTGTTTAATTAATGATAACGACTTAAGCGATATTTATACGTACTCTAATAATCTTAACACATTTCTGTGTTCTATACAAAACTTCATAACACGATTTAGTTAAAACAGTCAAGTTTCAACACATTCATTAGTAAAATACCTTTTAAGATTAATATAAACCTGTGTCATAATCGTTAACACGTCAAAACATGTCACATTTAAAACCAACGCTCGTATTCTCATATGAAAATGAAATTAATAATTATGTTAATTTTTGTATTTTTATCATGTTTTATGATTAAATTGCACTCTATCTCATAGAGTCAATAAAACGCGATCTTTATTCGTGTACCAGTCAAGTGGAGGTGATTAAATTTATAATTAATAATATTTACAACTAGAAATAACTATTTAATTGAGTATATTTTTACTGTAATTAGTTGTAGCAAATATTGTAAGTTGTATTATATTATATATGGTTGTTTAGCAACAAATTTTCATTTTACCTGACTGTTTGACCTCTCTGTAATTAGTTTCTTATCAACGATGTTCTGTGATACATATGATTTTTTTTAGCTTCACGCTGTATCCTGCACACAGCAGGGTAGGCAGAGGGAACCTAGTGTTAGGACACTCGGTTCCCCACTTTCCGCCATTTTTTGGAGGAATTGCGTGTTGAGTGGCGGAACTCAACGCCGCGCTTTGCCTTGACACTAGAGCGAATAAATATAAATGTAAATAAATATTTTATTTCCAGTCGATTTTACAGTCACATTTTGCGCCCCTGCGCCACGACTAGCTTCGATAGCGTGATGTTTGCTATATTTGATTTATTTGTTTTCAAGCATAGTTCTTAGTACAATCCTAGTGGCATATAGACCGTTTTCTTCTTTTTACCTGTTCAGAGACATCACTAGATACCAGAAATAAGTAATACAATGTTTTTTATCAAGCCTAAGAACCCGACTATCACTGTATAGATTGTGTCTTATGAGTCTCTATTATAATATTATGTATCTCTTTTTCTGAATACAATAAATTTATTTCTATAATTTTTTTTGTCATCGGGCGACTGACAGATAGTTATTGGGATATAAATAATTGAAAAATGACATATAGATTCCATAGAGATATTTGTATAAAACTAAGCGAGGATTTAAATTTAAGTATACTTACATATAAAATGTGAACAGCTGTATAAGAACATAACTAATTTAAACCATTTAATATGAAAGATAAGTGTAGTACCTTGATTTTATTAAGCACTAACACCTTCTGTACATTAAAATATAATTTTGATTATTTAATGTTTGAAATTCGTTTATTTGGTTACCTTTAATGTAGTAGCTATTGTGATTATCACGTTTTCGCCTTTGGAGGTCATTGCTTTTAGACGTATTAGGCTTATCTCACGTACTGACCGCGCATTGTTGACGGGTGAACACATACGTACATATATGCACTTTGGGTAAACTATCTGGAGCAAGTGTATTGGAAATTTTTAGTACTCGAGCATTGATAGCGTTATCGATGTTTGTAATTTCGTTTCTGGGTCATCTGGCGATTGTTTGGAGATTATTGTGATATAAATTTGTTGTTATATGAAGAAAATCGGATTGGTACTTGCAATTGAGAAATGTATCGCTGTTAAAGAGATGTATATAGGACTTCTGTGGCTATTAAAGTATTGGTTTTAGATTTGATTCCCATCCATCGTAAGAATTCTGGGTAAGATTGGTAATATTTTTCGCCAAATGATTAGCTTCTCTCTAAAAGCCAAAAAAATTTGAGTAACAAAGATATGGACATTTAATTTTATTTGTATGAAGCAGTTGAAAAGAGAAGTGATTTTAATTGTATCTAAAAAAAAGGTAAAAACGCTATAAATCTGAATATGATTAGTTATACAGACATCATTTTTATTATAACTAAACAGACAATTTGTTACAGTAATAATTAATATGCCGTCACTTTAAAATATTTTTTAATTTTGTAATTAATATATATTTTTCCTATCAATTTTATTTTCCTTTACTTAAGTGAATGTAACTATTTTATATCTAGATATTTCATTTGCAAAACTTAAGTCTTCTAGTCAGTAGCTGAGATAACTTTAAACGTTCGTGACGTCCAGTTTCTCTGTATAAATCTCTTATCTCCAGACTACCTTATTCGACGGACTCTACCGACCACACACGTACGTATCTGATAACGTAGACATAATAATTGTTTTGAAAAGATAATGAAGACATGCATATCATTATCTTTTAGCATTTTGTAGAGAATTAAATGAAATTAAAATGGTTAATTAAGTATAAGTATATCATTTTCAGACTTTTATTAGTTATTTAGTTTATTTATTTATTATATAGTTATTTATTAAAATAATTTCTACTAAGACGTCTTCTTTTGTCAGCCTGTTTGATATAAGTAGGTAAAAAAAAATTCTTATGAGAATTAGCGTTAGTTTTATCATCACTGTATCTAATTTTACACCTGTAATGGATCAAACACCATTATTAAAATACAAAGGTTATACAAGTAAAACATTATATTTACTGTACTAATTGACGTCGATTGAAATCCAGGGCCTGCCAAGTCGTAAGGTTCGCGGGCCTTTCACAAAAGATCGAAGCAAATAAACTAGTGACTGCTAAACGATCGATCACGTTTACGCTGTGTAATCCGTTAAAATATCTTGGTCTACTTAATTTTGGACATTTTTTCTTATTAATACTGTAATACCGGTTGTTTCGTACTGTTTTTTAACTTATTTGTAAAAATCTCCCTACAGCGCTACTAACAACATAATAAGTTGTAACAAGCGTATAAAAGTTTCGACGTAGCTTGATGAGAACGTATGGCTTAGTGGTCAGAGCGCATGGTCGGTTTCCAGGAGGCGCGGATTCGAGTGCCGCTACGTTCAAATTTTTATATGTTTTCTAAATAAGTATTTTTTTTCCTAAGTATGGAATAACACTTTAAAAAATGTTTAAAAATATTTAAAAAATAGTATTCTCTCTTGCCAAACGATAATTCTTAGTAATTATCTTTGGGTAGCGGAAATTTGTAAAAATCTCCCTACAGCGATACTAACAACATAATAATTTGTAACAAGCGTATAAAAGTTTCGACGTAGCTTGATGAGAACGTATGGCTTAGTGGTCAGAGCGCCTGGTCGGTTTCCAGGAGGCGCGGGTTTGAGTCCCGCTACGTTCAATTTTTTTATACGTTTTCTAAATAAGTATTTTTCTTTGGAATAACACTTTAAAAGTGGTTAAAAATATTAATTATATTTATATACACAATTTTTCAGTATTTTTTTTTAATTTGAACTTTAAAGTAATTTAAAATACAAAATAAACTATGTTTATTTTAAAAAGAATTGTTGACTTAGATTTGACATTGATTTGTAATTTGAATACGTTGGCTTTATAAAGCTACCTGCCTTTTATGAAATTAGTTTATATTCATCACAAGGTGTCAATTACATCGATTTATTATGTAGTATATATTTATTTATAATATATACGATATTATAAATAAATATAATTTATCGTCTGAAACATACATTATATTTGTCCATCTTGTATACATATTTTTTCGTTTTATAATTTTTTGTTCTTTTTTTATCTTCACGCTGTGTGTTTCACATGACAGTAATTGGACAGAGGAAACCTGAGAATCTAGTGTTACGACACTCCAATAAGATACTTCTAATCCCTTTCTTTCTGCCAAATTCTGAAGGCATGGCATGTGAGGTAAGAAAAATATTAAATATTTATTTTTTCCAGTGGGAATCGAACTTACGACCTTAGCGTTTACAGTGGTTCGCTTGTGCCCATGTGCCACGGCAGCCTCTGTTCATCATACGAAAGACAAACAAAATATTTACCAACTTTATTTTTATATACCTATATTAATTGAGCTTTAATATTATTTTTATTTAGCGCCGGCGCCACATTTTTGAGCCCGATTTAAGTTTTAAATGGAAAAACAACGATTATAAATATTTTACAAGGGCTCGACCTTTTGTATTTTTTATATGTTCGTTTTAAAATTTGTCCTTCTTTTAGTTTGAAGTTTATTTAGAATATCGTTATAAATGATTTTTTTATGGAAATCACCTCTAAGAGCATAGAGTTGCTGTTGACAAAATATTTTTTTCTTCTTGTACTTATAATTAAAATTATATGCAGAATTATATTTTGATTGTATAACATTTTAATAACATTTTAGTTATGCGTAGTATTAACAGTGAAGTAAGTATAATATCTCCATACTGTGTATGAAATATTTACTTAAATTAATGTTTTTTTTGAGGCCAGTCGTGGTGCAGCGGCACAAAGTGTGACTGTAAAACCGACTGGTTGTGGGTTCGATCCCCATACATCGAAGAGATGAAATATTTACTTAAATTTATATTTCCATTTCTTCGCTCGCGGCGTTGAATTCTGCTCTACTCAACACGCAATGCCTCCAGAATTCGGCAGAAAGTGGGGAACGGAGTGTCTTACACTAGGTTCCCTCTGCCTCTCTCTGTGTGCTGGATATAGCCTGATGCTAAATAAAATGTTTTTTTTTCACTGAAATATTTAAGTAATCTTCATATTATGAGTGACAAATTAACAAAAAATATATATTTTAAAAGCTAATGAGTTTAAACACCTTTCTCTCTCACCAGATTACTATTTATTCTCTGTAATATACCTCTAGGTAGCAAAGCTTTGTGATTTTTTTCTAAAGAGGTGCTAATAAAAGCGTATATAAAAATTCCGTTACGGCGGTACATATTCATACATATATAAATGTACGGAAGAGGCTACAATATCGAATTTTTGTGTTAAGCTGTTAAAACTGATTAGGTATCCTTAAAAATTAGAGTTGCCCCTAATTTTACAACAAGAGAGTAAGAATAAAAGAAATATTCTATATAATAACAAAAAATTGAGGCCAGTCGTGGCGCAGTGGCACGAGGTGTGACTGTAAAACCACCACCACTACCACTCAACACGCAATGCCTTCAGAATTCAGCAGAAAGTGGGGAACGAAGTGTCTTAACACTAAGTTCCCTCTGCCTACCCTGCCTGTGTGCGGGATACAGCGTGAAGCTGATTAATAAAAAGTTATTATAAGTGAACAATATCTCGTAAAATACTAGTAACTATATGAATATTACTTTATGCAACGGTTAACAATAATTATGACGTGACGTGAACATGACGAATGTTTTATAGTTTCTTACGTTTTATCAAAGAACAATTACATCAGTCCCGTCACAGCAATCGTTATTTTACACGTGCGTGTCAAGCTTGAGAATCACTTTTAAGACATAAAACAAATATTTTTAATCATTTGCATAGTAAATAATCATTAAGATTTTTTTTGTAAATACCTCACATATAATCGATATTTTTTTTTATTTGAGGATTATCTTCTTTCGTGTATTTGTATCTTAATTCTAAATATCAGTTAATATGAGTGAATTTCTTTTATTTATGTAATTTGTTCATAAATATTTATTAAAATAATTGTGTTAATTAAATTATATAATTTTTTAGCTTCACACTGTATCCAGCACATAGCTGGGTATAGATAGAGGGTTCTAATGTTGAGACGCCCCATTCCCCAATTTCCGTCAAATCCTGGAGGCATTCCGAAAGTAGCGGAAGTCAAAAGAAAAAGAGCAAAAGAAAATATTAAATATTTCATTTCCTCTAGTGGGAATCGAATCCACAAACTGTCCCGTTAACTGGCTAAGCCCTAAGATATAAATTTATGCTTAATTTAAAAAATAAAAACAAAGACATATTCGCACTCTTTGTAAATAAATAAAAATACATTTATTGCGTAAAATCCTTTCTAACGTAGAATTTGTAATTTTACTCGGACTTGACAAAATTCAAAACAATTTTAATATTTTTTAGTTTCTCGAAAAAACCTAGAGTCGAAACACTACATTCTCTGTATTCCTCAAATACTCAAGACATCAATAATCTCAACGCCGTACTGGGAAATGAAAATACTTTAACTGACTGAACTAAAAAGCAGGTTTTAGAAGATGGCTTGAATTTTAAAAACAACAAAAAAATTGTAAATTTGAATAGTAAATAATCATTATAATTCAAAGATGTTTTAAGTAAATACCTAAAGGCATGCAATAGATTCTATAATTTAACAATTAGTTTCATCATCTTTATTCTATTTATCAATCAATAATAAGTACTTCATATGTTATTTCAATATTTACAAACATATCTTTATAATAGTTATATTATACATAAAATTTAGATTGCTATTTATTAAATTTTATATTTTTAATATATAAAAATACCCTCAACTTTTCTAATAAATTACACGAAAGCTTAAATTAAACCCACAGTATTTATTTTATACAAGCGTGTGACTGGTCGTAGGTTCCATTCCCACTCGGAAAAATGAATTATTATCTATTAATATTTTCATTTCTCCGCTTTAGTAACAAGGCAAAAGCGTGGCATTGAGTTCCGTCACCCAACACGCAATGTCTTGAAAAATCGAATGGAGAACGGAGTATCTTAACACTAGGTTTCCTCTGCCTACTCTGCCACATGCGGGATACAGCGTGAAACTAAAGTGAAACGAAAAAAGATACATAAATTAAAATTATCCATAAATTTCTTATAAAAAATCTAAACGCAGCTAAGAAAATTACTTTGCCTTGTCCATATCAGTGGCCAAGATGTGCGCAAGCTTTAAAGTAAATTTCTTCATTAACCTACGTAAGACGTGCAATCGCGGGAAATGATAGGCGATCGCTAAACACTGTGCGAGTGTATTCTAAGTATTTAGTATAGCTGGTTACTTAAGCATGGTGCATGGTATAATATAATCTTTTTAAATAACAGAACTAAAATTGTTATTAGGCCGTCGTGGTGCAGGGGCACAGGGATGTGACTGTAACGTGACGGTTGTGGGTTATTAATATCAATCCCTAATTATTAATATTTTATATTTATACTTCAGTTTCGGCTATCAGTTTGATTAGCTTGGGTAGTAAAGTTTACGCTAAAATATTAGCGAGAAGAATGCAAGAGAGATCCGAAAGGCTGTTGGGGGAGGCCCAAGGAGGCTTTAGACCTGGAAGAGGGTGTATGGATCAGATATTTTTTCCCCGCAAGATCACGAAAAAATCTTGGTTGTTAAAGAAGAAGTTTTTTACACTTTTGTGGACTTGGAAAACTCGTTTGACAAGCTGTAAAGTCTCTTTACAGAGATCTCTCAGCCTGCGTGCAAGTAGTAGCTGGCATGTCACCCTGATATCTAACCGAGTGTTAAACAAAGATGCGCCATGTCAGCAGAATTTTTCAATTTGTATTTAGATAGCTATCTCCAAGGAGTGAAACAAAGTAACATGAGGGTGAAAGTAGGTGACTTGAATGTAAATTGCCTACTGTACGTAGATGATGCAGTGCTCGTTGCATCATCAGAATGCACAGAATCGTAGGTATCAGCGAGGATGTCACGGTGAGTTTTTCTCACCGTGACAGCTCAACTGTTTTGAGCACGTCAAAAGAATGAATGATGAAAGAATGGCTAGAACGATTTATGATGGAAAATTGAGTGGTAAGAGTGGTAAGGGGAGACCTCTATTTACGTCTGAAAGCAAAGTATCAAAGATAGTGGAGGAAGGTCACGTAAAACGAGGCTCCCCGGAGGTCATGTATGAAGTTAATGACAGTAGACAAGGCGAAAGAGGTATGTAGAGACCGTAGCGTTTGGCGCTCCGTTCTTTTTGAATACCCCGCTAGGGATAAAGCGTGCAGTTAAGTTAAGTTCTTGAATCGATTCAATAAAACTTGGTCAGTTCTTTAGGTTGGAATATACCTTATTTGAATAAAAAATCTGGACAAATATAAGAACATAATTACCAAATCCAGCATCCAGTGCTTCGAAACATATCAAAATAGATAATATCAAATATTGTCCAATAACAACAATATCTCACACATATATTTCAAAATTAATTGTATCTCCTTTTTGTAAGTTAGTTAACGAAATAGTAATTAAGCATACTTGACCAAAACCAGCAATTATCCTGTGAATGTGGTAAAGAAAGTCACGGCGCACCAGAATGCACCAAGCAAACTGCACGGCGGACGGGCGGCAGACGTTTTCCTATTAAACTTGGCTAATGCGAATAAAATGATAGTTGCAATTGAAATTACTACTCCTTTTATACCGGTTAAGTGACCTTTTTTACTTGTTACGTAAATTGTTTTATTAAGATTTTGCGATAACATGCCACGGATTGAAGTTAGGAAATTATACCTTGTTATAACTATAGCTATTTACTAGTATAAGTGATAGATTTACTTAAATTTAACACGCAATGCCTCCAGAATTCTGCAGAAAGTGGGAAACGGAGTGTCTTAACACTAGGTTCCCTCTGTCTACCCTGCTGTGTGCGGGATACAGCGTGAAGCTGATTTATTTATTTGATTTATAAGTGATAGATAATAGTAAAAGGTTTCCTGAAAAAGAATAAAAAAATGTCCACCACGTTATTGATTGATTGTAACATCATAATTTGATTTAATAATACCGAAAGCGTTCTTATAATTACTTAAATGACTACATAACAGAAATCTAACTTAAGTACGAAATAAGAAAGAAATAAAATGAAAGATAAAAAATTTCAAGGTCATTAAAAATATTGTATTTTTCAGTTTTCTAAGAAATATCTAATTAAGACGGAAACAGCCAAGGGGTTTTACGCTGAATTTTGATAAGGTGATAGATAATATATATTAACATTATTGAGTAACAATAGTAAATGATTAATTACAATGATAATTGATTAGAAGGGCGTGTCAAACTTACCATCAGGAGGCACAATATCTTCGCAGAGACGGCAAGCTGTGGTAACCTGGAAAGAAATTTTAAGACTTATTTACTTTTGTTTATAACATTCTAGAAGATTATTTAAATATTACAGCGAAAAATGTCATAATTGAATCATCATTGAGGCCATCGTAGCGCAAGGTACAGCAACTAATACAATAGTTGTGGATTCTACTCGCAGTAAGATTTTTTCCCATTTTCCTGTTCTGACTCGAATGATCGAAGAAAAGTACTCTATTCTTGTCTTGAGATTAAGATTTCTCTGCTTATCCTGATATAACTTAACTTAACTTCACGCTTTATCCTTAGGGGGATAGTAAGTGAGAACGGAGCGCCAAACTACGGTATCCTGATATACAGGATTAAATAAAAATACTAAAGTAACTTTATTAAGTTAATTTTTGGTCTATGTGAAAAGTCCATAACAGCACTGGCTTACGTCATATTGCGCTATACAAATTTCAATTTAATTATGTTATATAAAAATGGAAAACTGCGGCAATTTGAAAGCCAACATGGCCTTGGTTAAGTCATGAAATAAAACTACGAAAACGGTCATACATGAATAATAAATTATAATTACTGAGGAATTCTAAATGTTACTTTGTATGAAAAATAATTTCTTTACTTTTCCTATAACTAAGGTATATTTTAGCATGAAAAAATAAAAATACAGACAAAGTGTTAGGTTTTTAAGCTTTAAAATTCACCCTCGTTACCTTTACGGCTGCGGCTAGGCAATTTGATTATAGTCTTTGCGAGGGCTAAGGAGATATTTGAGTTATGTTTATTTAATGTGGGGGAGCGAGTCTGTAATGTAATTTTATAAAGCGTTTTACTTTGATTTATGATTTTTCTTTGAAAATTTTTCTTTTAACATAAGTTCTGTTTGTTCTGTAAATTTCTGTCTTTTACTAAACCGTTTAAAGTACAATATTATTGGATAATTGTTATTACATTATGAGATATATGTAATTTATTTAATAATGTATTTAATTTATTTTATTTAATATGTATATATTTTTAAATGAATCAAAATGGAAAGTATTTTTTTATAAAGTTATTTGCAAAAAAAACTTGCAACAATTTTATTAAATCTACAACCAAAAGTCGAAATTGAAATATAGCCTTAAATACAATATACAGAAATATTGCGCAATAAATAAATTATAATAAAAATGTCACCTCTTTTAGACTAGAACTGTTATGGCCATAATAAATTATACATAATGATTACGATTTATTAACAAATAAAAATGGTTTTTATTTACATAAAACACGTTAATAAGCATCATCGAGCACTGTCATATAAATTAAAGATGTTCTTTCTTATGACTTATTTAATAATGTAGAGTTGTTCTTTTGATTTACATATTAATTCCTTTTAAGGAAAAAAACGATTTATCTAACGCCCACTGTAGTGTAGGTCAAGGGTTCAATCCGCGCAATGTTTTAAGCTCCATTTTACTTGCAATAGTTAATTTTTTAAACGATAGTATTATTTTTTATTTATTTCAAGAAAACCTTTTAAAATTCTGTTGTACTATATTTTTTATATTTCTTTTAATTATAAAAAAACTTACACTACATCAAAATCTTGGATAACTTAGTATTAAGCAATGTTAGAATATTGAATAGGTCGCATTGGCGATATATATGTATTGTATACCGAATTATTCACACGAGTCCAGGCAATAAAGTGAATGAAGAAGAAGAAAATAGATAATATATTAATGTGTGGCTATCGTGGCACACTTAAGATTTTGTGTGACTTTGACATTCGTTTCAAGTTAAAATCTCTCTCAAAAGGACTATCCAAATCTTAGGATATTGTCTTGTTAACAGCTAGTTTTTTACGATATGTTTTGAAGAGTAGCTTCCAATATTTTTAGGAGATTGTAGAGTACAGAGTCACTAGGCTTCGCTGAATTAAATGTCAACCAAGGGTTTCGTGTCAATTTAGTATAATAGAAATTACAAGATTGTAGCTCAACCTGAATAACAATCTTGTAAAAGTTCACAAAGATTTTGTATGAAATGAACTACAATTATAAGTATGTAATGGATTTATTCTGCAAATTTGTAGCTTCTGGGAACATTGACACAAAATGCTGCAAGAACTTTGTGTAAATGTTCATATCTTTTGATTAGGTTAATTTAGCAGTTTTTTTTCTGTTTTCCTAAAGACTGTAGATCTGGACGACGAAGAGATAGACGGCCAGACAGACGGACAACAAAGTGATAAGGTATCCGTTTTTCCAAAAGAATTTGAAATACAGCACCATAAAAATATATAGAAAAAAATTATAAATTTATGCCATGTTCCTATTATTCTAAACTTATTAATTCTAAACATTAAATATATTTTGTTTAAATAAAGTTATGTTTAATTTTATAGCTTAATGACACATAATCAGATATATTTATGTGCTATTAGAGTATTTTATGCGTTAAAGAAGGAGATAATACTTTAATTTACATACAAAAGTTACAGATTAGCTTCACGCTATATCCCGCAGCAGCAGGGTAGGCAGTGAAAACTTAGCGGTCAGACACTCCGTTCCCCACATATACACGCCAAAGTTTGAGTAGCGGAATTTAACGCCGCGCTTTGCCTCGACGAACAACGACTTTTGCCAGAGCGAAGAAATTAAGATATAAATAAATCAGCTTCACGCTGTATCCCGCACACTGCAGGGCAGGCAGAAGATATAAATGTAAATAAATATTTCATTTTCTAGAGTGAGAATCGGGGTCACAACCAGTCGATTTTACAGTCACACTCTGTGTCCCTGTGCCACGACTGGCCTCAAGTTTTTCTTAAAAAAAATTTTTTTAATGTTTTTTCACTGTTAGCATGTTACGTTTGCCAATCGAAAAAAATATATATCACATTAGACCTAAATAAACTTAAAACAAAAATATTCTGTATTTGTAATTTGAAAATAATGTGAAACAACTTCTATGGCTAACGCAACGGCTGGACAAGCTAAAGCCAGATATTACTTAAGAGTTTCTCAAAATATATAGAATCTACTTTGTAATGTGCTTAACTAAAAGTGTGCTTCCACATCCTTGTTTTTCCTAATATTTGAATAAGTTTTGCAAAACTTTTAGCACGTGGTTCTATATATTTTTTTAATTTAATAAATATATAAAAAATATATTAAGTTAAATTGAGTGAGAAATCGAACTCAAAAGTATCATATAAGATTACTGTAGATTTTATTAATATATACTTTAAATATTTTTAATCCCAATCCTTTATTCAGTTACTCATAAAAAAATACAGTATTTACCTTATAAACTTAGAAAAAGAAAACATCATAAGCATTTTAATATTATTTCCTTGTTTTATATAATACATAGTGTTTATATAAATATTTAAATTGCTCGCAACGTGTAGATTGCCACTTCATTGTGCTTGTAGAGTCAAGAACCCTTTATTTGCAGGAGAAAATGGAGGGGTAATTGCTAACATCCAATGTTTTATGTTAATCCATACATATTATAAGTTTAATATAGTTTAATGAGTAGGGGCCGTGTCCTGATGTGTCTATCATTAAATAATCAATTTTCATACTTGCCGCTGACCACCATGTGGCGCAGTGGCAGCGTATGAACTATGTTAAATTAGTAAGGAAATGTATTTTGAAGTATTTTGTAAAATAATGTTTATATATTTATCATTACCGACATTGTGGCACAGTTGAGGAATGCCAGAAACAACGTGATGATCGTAGATACATATCTTATTTATCTTTACTCTACAAATATTTATTCAATAAAAAAAAACTAAAAGCAGAGGGTGGAGGATTAATTGACTTGCATAACGCGTAAGAATTAATACAGATAATTAAAAATTTGCCCTTAAACTTTTAAATATAATTTAAATCCATATATTACCGACCCCTTTCCCAGTCATCGCTCTACACACGACACCTACAACGCCGCATACGTCACACGTCACACAAACACGGTATTAAAGAAAGGCTTCTGATATAAAGTAACATTTAGGTATCAATTTCTAATTCCAACAATATATTTCCCTCTGACTAACCGCATATATCGGTCGTAACGCGATAGTGATGGTTTCACATCCTGTTTATTTCCCAAAAGAAAACTTGTATATTATATACCTATAACTAAAGGATATTTTTGAATAAATTTTAATATTTTGAAATTTTATTTATACAACGATTTAAATTATATAATTAAATAATTAATTATTGTACAAACGCTGTGAAATGCACTTAAGGCACTCACTGGAAGAAAACAACACTGTAATCTAGTGATGGTACTCTAAGCTTTAAAATAATTATAATCATTTTCTAATTTAAGTGTTTACACACTACAAGTGCATAATTATAATATTACGTAAAGTACGTAAGCATTCCAAATACGTAATCATTCAGCGTTTTATATAGAGAAAAACTGAATGAGTTTAACGTCTCCGATAAGGGACGGCGGAAATGAGAAATTTTCACGACGTTGTAAAAATAAATTACAAAAAAAATTAAATCAAATTAAATCAGCTTGCAGAAGAGGGAACCTAATGTTAAGATACTCCGTTCCCCACTTTTCGCGGAATTCTGGAGGCATTGCCTGTTCGACACCAGAGCGAAGAAATGTGAAAATAAAATATTTAATTTCCTTGACGATTTGGAGATCGAACCTACAACCACAATAAATTAAAACATAAACTTAATACTCACATAGCCGAACTTTGCCGTCATGTTTTGTCCCGTTGTACAATATGTTTAACATACATCTAACCGAATTACTCTGCCGCTTTTCTTTTACAAACGGAACAATCCACTTTATGTAATA
>DWQW01008254.1:0-14149 GCA_018249695.1 Heliconius erato demophoon
AGAAATACTCTACATAATGGTGAAAACCGCATCAAAATCCGTTGGGTGGTTTAGAAGAAGATAACGTAGAAAGGCCAGACAGAGAAAAAAATCGTTCTTATTTTATAATATATAGAGATAGAGATAAAGTTCTGCTTACATCAGCTCATTCATAATTTTTTTCAACGTTTAATGCAACCCAATCAACCTTGTTCTCGCATTTATAATTTCAACGCAACTGCGCTTTTTGTTTCGTTACCAAAGGGAGGAAATGAAAATAACTAATTCCCTTAAGCGGGCATCAAACTCACAATTCTCACGATTACAGTACCATTGCGCTACCAAGGCCTTTATACAATCTTCGAGTATACATATCCAAGTTTCTGTACAAAAACACGTCACCGTTCTCGACCTACGCAAGCAATTTGACTTTAAACGCTTTTATTGCTGTCATCGTTTGAAAGGATGAACGAAATTAAATTATAGTAGAGTCTGTTTTATAAAGAGGCCAGTCGTGGCGCAGGGGCACAAAGTGTTACTGTATAATCGACTGGTTGTGGGTTCGATCCCCACTCGAGGAGATGAAATATTTACTTAAATGTATATTTCCATTTCTTCGCTCTAGTGTCGAGGCTAAGCGCGGCGTGAGTTCTGCCACTCAACACGCAATGCCTCCAGAATTCGGGAGAAAGTGGGGAACGGAGTGTCTTAACACTAGGTTCCTACCCTGTGCGGGATACAGCGTGAATTTCAGCGTGATTTATTATTTTTATTTATTTTATAAAATGTTTGTGTAGTAACGTTATCGAGGTTACTTCTTTAATGAACACAAAAGTTTATTAAGTTCTTTCTTCAGCTTTACGTTATATTCCCCAGTCCGGGAAATCAAATATTATTTATTAATGTTTTCATTGCTTCGCTTGCTTTGGTGCCAGAGCACCAAAGTTTAAGCCCGGCGCGGCGTTGAGTTTCGCCACTCAACACGCAATGCCTTAAACAATTCGGCGAAAAGTGGTAAACGGAGTGCCTTAATATTAAGTTCTCTCGGACTATTCTGCAAAAAAGTTTAAAGCAATTTTTATTTTTAAGAAAGCTGGTTTATATCTACATGCAGGATATAATATATAAGTATATTATGTAATATACATTTAAGTTTAATTATTTAAATATTAAATCAAAAAACTGACACAGCTTACATTCCAATGTAAAGGAAATCAAAGAAATTATAAAATTAAACATATTAAATCGATGAATAATTCATTCCTTCAAAGCGACGATGACGCGACTTGGTACCAAAATTAATGTTTGGGCTTCACAATGTACGCAACTTCAACATTATTAAACAGCCATCTTTCCCCATATTTTGTTTACGAAGAATCATTTGTCAATGACATGGCCTGTCTAAGAAGTTCAAGGGCACACCATAAATAGATAGCAATAACGCGGACTTCCAGCTATGAATAATTCAACGAATGACGTCCGATTTTAACGTTTCCAGTCTTAAATTTTAAAAATAAAACTTTAATTATTCACAAATATAGTGGTTAGTATATAGTTTTTAGTCTTAAATCTTAAATGACTAATTAATACCCCTGTTTAATAGTAAGGATTGGCGTGGTATGGTATGGTGTTACTAAGAAAAAACAATAATGCCGTTCCTCTGTTTACTTAGCCAAAATGTATTGTTTGTTGTCTTTTGTTGTCTTACAGGATACCTTAATGACTCTTGAAACAACTTTGTCGTAACTTTAATAATAAATATATTTTTTAAAATTTAATTAAGAGGTTATCGCTTAGCTTTTGAACCAAGAACCGGATGCAGAAGACAGTTTTACTTGGCGCGTATTGTGAGGAGATACCTCACTCTGGAGCCCTGGCCAAAGATGGCTTGGATCCATGTCCTCGAAAGAGTTTTTTTTTTAATATTTTCAATTGTATTTTTTAAAACAACTTATATTTAAATATATAAAAATCATTCCTCTTAAGTAATAAAAATATATATTGTTGTTATAAGTGGTATCATTTGATATAATATTTACTGTTTTGTATCCAATCTATTTTTTTATATCAATAATGATATACCTTTGTAACTTCCTTCCTTTTCCACATGTTACCTTATCTGGATTATATATTTTTCATCCAAAATAAAAAGTAAGCGTTAGTCGTAAAGAGATATCTGTTTTTTCCGCATGTTTTTCTCTTTGGCGCCACTGAAGTTTGCAGGTCTTGACAAAAAATAGTTCTTCATAGAATATCTATTATAAAAATATGTAATTGAGAAATAATATTTTGCAATCCTGGAGCCGTGGAACAGCGTCTGACTGTAAATCAAAGGTTTGATCCGCATTGGAGGAATGATTATGGTTGCTCTTTTCCTCGTAGACAAAATGCACTGTCGACATTCGCTAATCCATACGAAACATCTAAAGCTGAACCGAAAATAGAGAGTGAAGTGTACTAGGTCCAATAGGAAATAAAATATTACAAAAATTATAATAAGTACCTAGTAATAATTAATTTATCTGTTGTCATATTTAAAAAAATAATTGCAAGCAGATTTAAAATATCTTTGAGGTATGCAACGCCTCAAACAGTAAAAACATGAATTTATTTTTCAAGAAATTTTAATTTTTTTTTAGTAATGATTAATTTAAATACGATATAATTAATATGCAGGAAAATATTATTTGTCATAGACGAAGTATGCTAGTATTTTTCCATATATTTTCCTTTCCATTACCTTTAATTTATAAAATAAGAACATAAATTCTACACATTTCAGTCTCTTACACGCCACTTGGTGTATTAACTTTGAACAATGAAAAGGAATCCGTTGATGTATTACAAGTATATGTACGATCAAAGATTAAAAATAAATGGAAATGAGATGTAGGACTTTTAATATGAACATTTTTTACGTTTTAATAAATAAAATGAAATAAGTAATTTAAACCATGTTTACATCATTTCTCGAAACGGTTATTAAATTGGAATAGCTTTTATAGCTTCATGGGGTTGTATATGTAACTACAAATAGCCATTCAAGAATAGGGTCAGCAAGTACATGTGCGGTGAGGTAGTCTTGGAGTACGTGGCTGAGATGGTTTGGCGACGTTACGCGCCGGTCTAAGAACTATGTCGGTCCATGGATTGACACCTCTCGTGATCCAGGACATAAGAGTCAATGGTCTCACCACTGAGGATGCTAAAGACCGTGCAAAGTAAAGTAGTCATTGTCTTATCCTTTCTACTGAAAGGATAAGACAATGGCAAAAGCCAGGATTAATGCCAGGAAGAAGAAGATTAATCTGCATATATATAGACTTAAGGCCTTACTAACCTAATAAAACCTAACTTTTTTAACATATCAAAAAAAGCGAATCAAAAAAACTAATTACAAATTACCTTTAGTACCTAACCTAAGAGACAAATTTTAAAATAATAACAAAAGCATCTATTTCAATCATCACTTTAAACTATTTCTAAATATGTTTTAGTCTATTGCCGGGTAAAATTCATCGATCAAGCGGAAGCTATTTCAAGATCGAAATTATTTCCTGTACATCGCTATTGTGTTGATATTTCTTACACATACCAATGTGTGACATGTTTAGTAAATGACGATAAATCATTGTGATAATTTAGTTGTTAAGTGATTAAAGTTTTAAGCTAATATATTCAGAACGTCAGAAGAATGCCAAGTGTTCAGTTTAATCTACCCTATTCACTTAATTTTCGAGACATTGGTGTTAAGTTCGCAACTCAACACCGCGTTTTGTCATATTACCACCGTGGGAAAAATAATTCATGGAAATGAAAATAATTCACTTTAATAAGTCGGAATGGAACGTAAAACCTTCGCGTTTCAAACGCTGCGCGACAATGTATGTCTTTTTACATTAATTATTTTAACTCTGTTTGAAAGCTATGTGTAGGTATATATGTACAAATAACGCCGCAAAGAAGTACATATTGTTGTTTATATTAAGCAATGGAGTGCTTTAATACTTAGGCCCGTATTTATAAACCGCTCCCAACTCTGAGACCGGTCTTAATTGATCGATCTTGAGATGCCGTTTTAATTTATAAATTGTAATATATAAATTAAAACGGCATCTCAAGATTGATCTCAGAGTTGAGAGCGGTTTATACATACGTGCTTAAGTGCTCTCTGTATACTATGCTATACAAGTGCAGAAGAAAGAGTGAAGTTAAAAATAATGGAATGATTCAAATAATAGCACTCTTGTAAAAATATCAGAAAAATAATCTACTTCTATAGTTGTCAAGAACAAAGGATTTTGAAACTGAGATGAGTGGTAAAAACCATTTTCCAACGCGTCTTAAGACCCTAAGGCGAATTTCGTGAGACAGTTTCTATTAATAAATGATTGTTGTCCCAGTTTCAGCCGAATATACCCTAGCCGAAATACACTAGCGACCGGTTCACGGTTTCGCCCGCTTGAACTACATCATTATTTATTCACTAATTTGAATTGTTTTCATGTTCTAATAACATCTAATTTAATTGTGATATAAGTTTAATAAATTTGGCTTTAATTCAATTTGAAAAATATAAAAAGGGTTGTATTTTTCACCATACAAATATCGTTTTAAAATAAAAACTAATATAGGGTATATTATATATATATATATATATATATATATATATATATATATATATATATATATATATATATATCAATAATAAAACTAAAAGTATTTGTTTACTTTCACGCTTTATTCGTAGCATGGTAGCCGGGACACTACAGAAGTCAACCCAATAGCAGAGGAAATGACAAACGCTTAAAAAAAGTCTTAATATAATTAATATAATATAAAAAATCTAGGCATTTTAAAAATAATAAACAAAGTAAAAAGCACTTTAAGTTGGCGACGACAAACAATATTTTGTTATCTATTGGTACAGGAAGATATACAGCAAAAAAAATACGTTCATTTTCTCATGAAGCATCTCAAGGTATTTAGTTTAACTTGTTTTTCTCAAATCAATTCATTATTTTTCCTTAAAAATAAGCAGGATTTTTTTTCAGATTCACATTATATTGTTATAGAGGGTAACCTAGTGTTAAAACACTCTGTTCGGCTCTTTCCGTCGATTTTTCGAGGCATTGCGTGGCGAATCTCAACGCCGGGCTTTGCTTACCAGAGTAAAAAAATATTTAATTCCTCTAATTAGGAATAAAACCCACAACTTGTTCCGCTGCGCTATAACGGCTTACTATTCCAAAAAGAATATATTGACTTCATTATAGATGATAAATATTATTCTGTATTCAAGTCCCGTCTAGAACTGATTTTTTGGCAAATTCTTTTGATTTATGCTGAAAATCGACAATGGAAAATTATTTTTACTGTAACTTCTAAGTGTTCGAAACGTGGAGTTTCCAAAAAATACTAAATATACGCGATTTATCCGGTTAAATAGTTTCGTTTAAAATTATTCAGTGTAATTGGCATTTTACGCCCAATATTAATAACCTATCTCCTACGTCAATCTTGGATTGTTCCATATATCTATCCAATCTCTAGATTAGAAATTGGGCGTTAGGATACGCGGTGAGAGTACCCGGACGGGTCGGATCCCCACCTGCGGGTGCTGGACAAAATGTAGATTTTTCTGCTGGTTTTTAATCTAATAATCAATAATAATTAAGAATCATTGATAATTAATCAAATTTACAGTAATATATTATAGCAGAAGAGTTTGTTTGTTTGTTTAAATGTTTTACTCTCTAATCTCTGGATCGACTGGTCTGATTTACTTTCTTTTGTTTTGTATGAGCTACATTCTTCAGGAGTGCGATAGGTTATACAACATTACGGTGTAAATCTTAGTTAGCTTTAGATAACGAAATAACAATAATAAGAAAGTCTATCGAAGCGCATGCGCTGCACACATAGTTAATTATGTATCAGTACATTGTTTGACAGAAAGAAATATTCAATTTTATTAGTTCTAAAAAAAAGTTGATTTTTATTTCACATGCATATTGAAACTTACGAGCGAAAATTATTTCATCATTAAGGAAATTTAATAAGGATAATTTTCTTTATAGCATGTAATTTGGACATATAATTTATGAAAAAATATAAAATTAAAATATTTCAACGCTTTGCTTACGGCCGCAAGCCTAGACTCGAGTCTTGCGGGGGGCGCCCTGCCGCCGATGATGTCCTTTCATACTGCCACGTAGTGTTTATGATTGAATGTATCAATCTATAGCATAATAAAAGTATTATAGGTGGTATGCGGGCGAAGCCGCGAGTGGGCCGCTAGTCACAAATATACATAAAAAGAGAGCAGTATACAAAGAAGCTAAGTATATTATATACTTAGCTTCTTTGTATTATTTACATATCGCAATACATATCTTTTTCTCACTATATTACTTAACCATTGAATATTGATATAACAATATTATAAACAGTCTAATATTTATTAGTAAGAACTTAATACCGAAACAACTGATTTTAAACTTAAATGTTTTTAATGCCGTTTGTGTCCAATACGTTTGAAGTTGAAGTCATTTCTTATAAAAGGGATATTGTAGTACTATTTTTATCCCACGATCTGAGCGAGACACAGCTTGCAATAAACTAAAACTTGAAGAAATATAATAAAAATGTTTCAAAGGAAAGAAATTCATACAAACTTTCGAGACTATATTGACTTTTTATGGCTTTGTTATACGCTTTTAAAACATTTTACGGCGACTACCTCAGCTATGTATTTTATTAAAATTTGGAAAGTTTATAAGAAAAACAGCTGCCTGTTGTTCGTTTTACAAGAACTGGTCCAATATCTGTGGTAACAATAAATTTTCTGCTTATGCAATATACATATCTTACAGATATATATTCTTATATGTTATATATGATTATGCCCACAACCAGTCGGTTTTATAGTCACACCTTGTGCCCCAGCGCTACGACTGTCTCACAACCATTTAATTTTCTAAATATACAACATAACAATGGAAATAAAAAACCAATTAAGCTCAATTTGTGTTCAATTCACGCTTTCCCCATATTGTAAGGAAAATCTTCCCTGTCATTTTCAATGTATACCCAAAAGTATTCGTATATATATATTTCTTTTCTAAGACATCATGTTGTGGGGTTTTTGTATAAGAATGTCTATAGGTTTTCTTAAAATGAAATGGACTGTGGAGTAGGATGTTTAATTTTTTTTTTTTTGTAAAAATAATTAGTAGTCGGAGCACTAGGACGGTTTCCAAGAGCGGGTTTAATTATTCATAATTACATAATAAGGAAAGAAATATAATATGTATCTATATATTATATATAATAATAATACGAAAAACGATTATTTTTTGGAAGACTCCTTGAAGTATCATCATCAAAATATTTACGAATTTTTAAATAACAACACCATGTTTTGAAATATCATCAACAAATTTACATTCCATATGTAATGATAAAGAGGAGCTGAAATGTTAAATAACTGCATTACCCATTCCCCTGTTATATAAATATTACGTTAAATACTATGAAATTTATATTTATTTTAACACACGATCATTATGTTCAATAAGAAATTTGCGAAGTTATTATTAAAGAATAATTTTTTCTCGCTTTGGAAACAAAACGAAACGCGGCGTTAAGTTCCGCCACTCAATAGAGTGCTTTAACAGGTTCTCTTTACCTACCTTGCTATGGCAAAAAAAACCTATTAATCCCTTTTTCGCAGAAATCGAGTAAAAATATAAATAGCACATAATGTGTACGTCCGCATTGCTATAAAAGTAAACATTTGTCTTTAATACAAATGAGTTTTTATATAATTTGTTTATTTTAACGCTTAAATTTATGAACAAGACGAAATTTTAAGTGAAGGAAAACTGTGATAGACAAATGAACATATAATATAGCTCCCAAATGTTAAAAAATCCCTTAGTCATTAGATTTATAACGAAATTATTTGTAGCTATACGTTGAACGCCAAAAACACTGTGTTTTCTATTTTCTTTTAACGTCCAGAGTCACATCGAGAGAAATGTAGACTATTTCCAGATCTACGCTGTATTCCGCATATAGCATGGTACAATACGTAAGAACAAAATTGGTAACGCGAGAAATTTTTAGCTGTTCAATTAGTTACTTAAATAATACCTAAAATATCACAACCAATTACAATTACAATAGAGCTCTGAAACATAAACATTATCATCTAAATATAAAATTTTATAAATAACTCATATAATAACTCATATAAAGACGCAGGAGCAAAAGCGCGTGTCTTTTGGGTATTGAGGTAAAACGACATTGAGTTACGCTACTTAAGACGCAATGGCTCCAGAAATCGGCGGTAAGTGGAGAGCGGAGTGTCTTAACACGCGGCCTCTTCTGCTAAGCCTTCTATATACGGGATACAGCGTAAAGTTGTTAAAAAAGCATCATACAATGTGATACTTTACTGCTTATGGAACTAAAATTACAAATATTATCCTAGTAAATGTAGTGACAAAGTGGATGAACAGAAGTTGCTCTTACGACACGTGTCTTTGAAACAGTCCGTGAGAGTATATGAACTTTTCAAGTCCTATTTATTATGAGAAATTGCCTTTCATGGAAAGTTTGTAATATATAACAGCTTTCGCGTAATAATATTGCGTAACCTAACCAAAACAAAAAAAATGTTAGTTAAATGCGAGATGAACCCGCCCATTCGACCAATCATCGACCAATTTCAGGATGTTCCCGTCGAACTACTCAACGGGAACTTCCCGTTGAGTTCGTGTCCGTTAACGGTTCCGTTTTTAAATTTTGAGGCACGGAACGCTAAAATTTAATTTAAACAAGCTTTCTAGATATTTGTAACGTTTTTAATATGTTAAAAATATTTAACAAATAACATAATCTCGTACCAAATGATAATTCTTTGCAATTATCTTTAGGCAGCGGAAATTTGAAAAAATCTTCCTACGGAGATGCTACATAAATAAGCTAAGCGTATAAGAATTTCGAGGTAGTATGATTACAATATGCTTAGTGGTCAGATCGCTTGGATGGTTTCCAAGAAACGCGGGTTTAAATCTCGCTATGTTTAATTTTTTTTCGATTTCTAAAAAATATTTAAGCATTCTATATATTTTTTTATTGTATTTTACAAATCATGCCCTTTCATTTGATACCCACATTAGGTGGGTTGTGTAGAAATTTGTAATCCGTAATTTTGTTGCGACGGCCATTTTGAATAAACAACAATTTTCATTAATATTTTACTATCATCAGTTCTGATGACAGTGACATAACATTTATAACAAATTGGTTGTAATCCAGATTACAGCTTTTTCGGACCCACTACGGGCCAGATTGAGCTTGCAAGATTTGACACAAAATTACACAAATACTACACGGCAAGTCAAAATCAAAACTGGTAATAAATAAGTATATATACTTCCATGATTAGTATTTTATCGCAAATTAATATTATTTCTTTAAAACGGTAATTACTTTCGTTAATAACGATAAAGTGAACACACCGTATTGTTGAAGGTCTGTAGAGATTTTAGCTTACGTAACTTATAAATTATATTTTGAATTTAAATGAAAATCTTTAGTACGGTTTTTATAAATTAAAAGAAGGTATTATCTTTAGAGTAGAGCCAAGTCGTTGTGCATGTCATAAGCGTGTGATTGCGAACGTGACAGGTTGTAAGTTCGATTCTCACTCTAGGAAATGAAATATTTAACATTTTCATTTCTTCGCTCTGGTGTATAGGCAAAGCGCAGCGTTGAGTTCCATCACTCAACACGCAATGCCATCAGAATTCGGTGGATAGTAGGCTCCCTCTGTTTTTTATTTTCCCCTATATCACGAATTTAGTACATCACAAAAAAAAAATTATACACGTCATCGTATACATTCCAATAAATTTACTATTATGTGGCACGCGATTATTGCTTTGTGGGCCATTCCTTTGATATATCGTTTAGCTTCTAGCTGCTTAATGTCACTTTTGTATTATTGGGTACTGATATATTTATTAGAGAAGTAAATAGTGACTTATAGTCTATACATATAGACTACAAATATAGAAATATTTAATTTTGAATTGTCTTCAAAAATATTATAATCTTATATTTTCCCTGTTTTCATAGGAATTGTGGTAAATCTTCTAATCAATATATAAAAAAGTTCTGCTATTTCCGAATGAATCACACTACACGTAACTACAAACTAAACTAATATACTTAAGGCCGGTGCCACCACTGACTACCATAAAGTCCCAGATAACCGTATCTGCTAGATAAGCTATAATTTTTGGTTTCAGGTCTCGAATAGCAATATCTGATAGATACACGTTAGACACATGCATTTAATTTTTACATAAGTATGTAAAAATAAGTATTTGTAATTAAAAAATCTAACAAATCGTATTAAATGCTATCTATTACTATCGTTCATTAATGAAAAAAGTTATTCTAAGAAACAGTTATTTTGTGTTTTCATACTCTGTCTGTGAGATAGCATTAATTATTAGATACTATCTGAAACTATACTTCGTAATCAGTGAAACCGGCCCTTATAAAGTTAAAATTTAACATGTATAGGTCGGATAGTGACTGTAAGGAAACTTAGTCCATTCGTGGTCATTGTACCAATGTTGGCATTTGGAGGGTTTTAAAATAAAAAAAAAAGGAAAATAAATCGTTTAAATTTATTTATTATATTATATCTACATTATATTAGATTTATTTATTATATTTCGCCTATATTGAATTATTATAAAAAAACGTGTCATCACCATATCTGATTTTTTGACCATACTCAATTGGTCGATACTAAAATACTGTCAAATGTAGGGTAATTGTAATATATTTTTTATTAAGCAACTGTACCTTCCACTAAATGAAAATTGTAAAGTTCGCTTGAAACTTTAGTAACAAAAAATCTTTAACTAGATGTTCCCAAATTGGCACATCCGTCTAGAATATGTTCAATATATATATATTTTTTTATTTTTTTATTAGCTTCACGCTGTATCCCGCACACAGCAGGGTAGGCAGAGGGAACCTAGTGTTAAGACACTCCGTTCCCCACTTTCTGCCGAATTCTGGAGGCATTGCGTGTTAAGTGGCAGAACTCAACGCCGCGCTTAACCTCGGCACCAGAGCGAAGAAATGGAAATATAAATTTAAGTAAATATTTCATCTCCTCGAGTGGGATTCGAACCCACAACCAGTCGGTTTTGCAGTCACACCTCGTCCCGCTGCGCCACGACCGGCCTCTTCAATATATTTCCTCTATTATATACGAATATCTATGTATTTCTTACACAAATTTATGTGATAACAGTTTCTATAAGCCCGTAAGCTGTCGGCAAAGATTAATTGCGTGTAACGACGCGACGCTTGGAACGCGATTACTTCAAGTCGTGTGATAAATAATATAAAGGTATTCAAAATTGTTGACACTAATAGGTGGTGGTGAGGTGACATTATTATTAAAAGTTCTCTATGGAAACAGTCGATTGAGGCCAGTCGTGGCGCAGCGGCACGAAGTGTGACTGTAGAATCGATTGGTTTTGAGTTCGATCCCCACTGGATGAAATGAAATATTTATTTACATTTATATTTTCATTTCTTCGTTTTGGTGTCGAGGCAAAGTGCGGCGTTACGTTCCGCCACTCAACATCTCCACATTGCCTCCAGAACGTGGGGAACGGAGTGTCTTCACACTAGGTTTCCTCTGACTACCCTACTATGCGGGATACAGCGTGAAGAGGATTTAAATAAATTTTTCTACAGAACAATAAAAATATACGTGTATTAAGCAGATACGCAGAAATAAATGTGTATAAAGGTGAAAAATGTAACCATAAATTTAGTTACTTTAAAAATGTAAATGTTTCAGTTAGTATGACTAGTACGTAGAACTACTACAAAGCCTGTTTTATATATTTAAATTAATAGTTATATTGCTATAGTAATTTTAAAGTAAAAATGTAACACTATATGATACATATTTTTTACAGAGCATCTTCAACAGCTTCACGTAAACGCTTAGCAGGTTAAGAAAGTAGGTACGACAAACAGTCTAACAAATTATTGACGTTTCGTTAAATTTGCATAGAGATTTTTTCTTATTTTTACACCCGATTGAACATACCGTGCAATCGAACCAATTCCAAATTAAATATATACTTATATTTAAACTGTGAAGAGAACACAAAGTTCCTTGAATTTTTCTTTTCAAGTTATATAAATTATACTTACTTCCTAGTACAGTCACGAAACATTTTTGATACAAATATATAAAAGATATCCTTTTCGGTGTACACTGAAAAGGTAAGTAAAAATATATATTAAACAAAAAAAAAATTAAATCAGTTTCACGCTGTATCCACACATCAGAGTAGGCAGAGGGAAGCTAGTGTTAAGACACACCGTTCCCCACTTTCCCCTGAGTTCTGGAGTCATTGCGTGTTCAGTGGCGGAACTCAACGCCGCATTTTAAACAACAAATAATAAGTAATTTACATATATTTGAAACAACAAAGTATAATAAATAATACAAACTTACAATTTAGTTTTTACACTGGAAGAGCTTGAGCGTAACTCATATTTCAATACGTAAAGTTTAAACTCTGAAAATTTGTATTTCGTTCCCGCAAAATATGGATATTACCCGCGGAATTACAATGAATGCAAGCTCGCTACGTTTGTGATTCACTGCGGTTGCAAGAAAACTGCGATTCATGAATATCTTATAAGAAAGCTTAAATTTTAAAACGAAATTTAAAATGTTTCGTGAAGTAAAGAAATTGTAGTCCCGATGAATAATAAAATTTAAGGATTAGGTATAGTGATCGTCGTGGTGCAGGGGCTGTAACGCGACGCTTGCGAGTTCGTTTCCCACGCGAGGGAATGTATTATTATTTATTAATATTTTTATTTCTTTGCTCTGGTGCCAAGCTTCACACTGTATTCCACATTTAGCAGGGTAGGTAGAGGAAACCTAGTGTTAAGACACTCCATTCCCCAATTTCCACCGAATTTCTAGGGATTGCGTGTTGAGTGGAACTCAACAATTCTTTTTAACATATTACAATTCACTTACATGTTAATTTGTTTATTCGTTTATAATGTCTTAAAGTCCTAGGACTTTATAACATTTGCCATTTTACTTCGACTAGCAAGTTTCAATTGACATAAAGAACATAGTGTTAACACTTCTTTCTCCGCTCTCCGCCAGAAAAAGAAGTAACATTGCGTATTAGATAACAGAACGAAGTTTGAAGCTTACCCTTCCAACAACCTTCGCGTTTACTGTCTCACTGCGTTACGATATCTCAATTGTGCGTGAAATGGGAAACGAAATAAAGGTTTCCAACCCTGCTAATAGCGAGATACAGCGTGAAGCTAAAAAGACGATACGATATACGATTATTCGACACTCAGGAAAGAAAAATTTAGAAAACGTATAAAAATTTGAACGTAGCGAGTACCGAACCCGCGCCTCTTGGAAACCGACCAGGTCGGTTTTCTAAATAAGCATATGTTTAAATTTGTGCAAAAAAAGTAAACAACGCAACAAAATAGTACTTGCAAATAATATAATCAATAAGTACTTAAATATTTACATAACTTATAACATGTGACGAAAAGGAAATCTTTATATTGGGAAACGATAAATAAATACAGTATAAGACCCGACAAAGTTTATCCAGTAAACAAACTCGAAATTAACAACAAAATCTCAATGAACATTACAATACACTAACTTCCTAAAATAATTGCTCTTGGAACTCTCGCATGCTAAATCAATAAATAAATAAATGAACCGTACAGCGAGTATCATCTGTACTTGTAATAAAATCGTAACCGTTCTGTGTCTGTACATGGAAGATATATGAAAATTTTTATTGATGGCAATCAACAGTGTAATAGAAACCGAAATAATATATATTTTTTTGTCTGTTTGTTTATGGTTTTCTTCACGTTCATCTCAGAAACAATAATATTTTTATTGAATATGAATTAAATTTAATTCAAGTTATAAATAATTGTGTAGTTCAACGGTCGCTAGTAAATAATATATTATAAAAGTTTCTCTTTATAAAAGAATTTACAATAGAACACAATGAAATATTTTTTTATCTATTATGTGCACGCATTG